>JALPQI010014657.1:0-35499 GCA_025490895.1 Thaumatotibia leucotreta
CGCTTAAAAAACAATCGGGGGTCCGCATTTAATTCCTGCGGATTCACTCTACTAATCGCAACTGCGCAATCTCTATGCAACAATTCCGTGGTGGGCACGGCGAGGCCGAGAGGGAGCGGGAGGCCTCCCCTGGTCTCCCAGTCATCGGGCTCGTTGCCGCACGTCCACGACACGATGCCAACCAGCTCGCCTCTGTCGTCCAGCACCATGTGTCCGAGACCCTTGAGGAACCGGTGGCACACGCTGCCGTTGGCGCGATGGTCATCAGGGCTGCACGTGTGGGCACAGGGAGCCCAGTAGTCATTCGAATTATCTGCTCTTGTAAGGATTTTGTTGCAAACACTATTACTGGCATGCATGTTTCCTAGCGTATACAGATTGTGTGTCTCAGGCGAGTCTTCCTGAAACAGAACAGAAGACTATCAATGGCTGTCACTTCAAGACCGAGATACAGTAGCCATCACGGCTCCGGCCTGCTACCGCGAACACCAAAGTTAGCAAATTTCAGGGTTTTTTCTGTTACACTAATAACACCATGGTTAGAGTGACAGTGTGCCAAAGTGATGGCGGTAGCAGGCTAGTCACGGATGTAACGTGAAATGCGGCGCAGCAAGCGTTTTTCTAATCGCTATGTATGATCGCAACTAACCATCGCGCAGTGTGCGTCTCGGCCGCGTACCGGCGTACTTAATTAGCAGACATCGGAATCCTGGCAGCATTTTTGAGCTGTCATAGGGACTTCTCGTTTATCGACTACCGATTATACATTATGTATATCGATAAGTACAGAATACTATGTAAAATAATTATGATTACAAGTAGAAGTTGACAATAGGAGGTCTTGTAGCTCATGAGCGATCTCGTTTCTTGTTCCTATGACAGCTCAAAAATGCTACCAGAATTCTGATGTCTGCTAATTATAGTACACCAAACGAAGGAAACTCAGAGGAAAAAACTCGTGTATAAGCGAATTTTGGCATAGTTGTAGGGAATGGTGTTTTAAACCACATACTAAAAGTACTGGTGGTTAGGGGTGGAGCTAACGGGGGGAGGGGGGTGTAAAGTTCTTTATTTTTATTTTTTCGTAAATAACTCGTAAACCGTGGATTATAGCAAAAAACGTTCTAGTACATAAGTAATCTACATGAAATTCTCTAAAAAAAAGATCTAAGCATGTTTCCTCTGGGATCAATGTGTCATGAGATAAGAAAGCAAGAAGACGGACACTAAAGAAATAAACACAGTTGTTTAAGTAGGTATGGCACATACAGAATACTCGCGACAATTCCAAAAGATTTTAATGCTCAATTCCTGACCATATTCAGAGTCTTTAATGTTACATAAAAATTCATGGATTCGGCTTGGTTTCAGAGATAATCAACTTTTTTTTCGAAATAAGTTTTTCGGCGTAACTCGTCTTAAAACTTATTTTTGATTACAATGCTACCACAATGTGTTTTAATATTACCACACCTTTTGTCTGGCAATCAAAAAATGGGAATAAACTTGACGAAATAGACTGTCCGTAAAAAAAATGAAAATAAATAATTTTAACAAATTGTTGTTGTGATAAAAAGTACTGGCAATGTAAAAAATTATACAAAAAGTTTAAAATAAAAGAGAAAAAAATATATTTTTTTTGGTGGTATTTGACATTAGGTCTCATAATCATTTTTGTTTATTTTGATATCTAGAATGCATACTTAAAATCTTTTGGAATGCTCGCGCCCGGGCGCGCCCTGTATACTTATTTGTAAAAATAAAATTCCTAATTATCTTCTAAACCTACAATATTCTCATAATCATGGTCAAAAGATTTTAACTATGCATTCTAGACATCAAAACAAACAAAAATTATTATGAGACCTAATGTCGAATACCACCAAAAAAAAATTTTTTTCTTTTCTCTTTTTTTTAGCCTTTTTGCATACTTTTAACATTTCCAGTACTTTTTATCATAATAACAATTTGTTAAAATTATTTATTTTAATATTTTTTTTAGGGACAGGTTATTTGGTCAAGTTTATTCCCATTTTTTAATTGCCAGGCAAAAAGTGTGGTAATATTAAAACACATTGTGGTAGCATTGTAATCAAAAAGAAGTTTTATGACGACTTACGTCGAAAAACTTATTTCGAAAAAAAGGTTGATTATCTCTGAAACCAAGCCGAATCCATGAAATTTTATTAACATTAAAGACTCTAAATATGGTCAGGAATTGAGCATTAAAATCTTTTGGAATTGACGCGAGCATTCTGTATGTGCCATACCTACTTAATCAAATGTGTTTGTTTTCTTTACTGTCCATCTTCTTGCTTTCTTATCTCATGACACATTGATCCCAGAGGAAACATGCGTATTTCTTTTTTTTAAGAGAATTTTATGTAGATTACTTATGTAATAGAACGTTTTTTGCTATAAGCCACGGTTTACGAGTTATTTACAAAACATTAAAAATAAGGACCTTTATACCCCTCTCCCCCCGTTAGCTCCACCCCTAATCACCAGTACTTTTAGTATGTGGTTTAAAACACCATTCCCTACAACTATGCCAAAATTCGCTTATACACGAGTTATTTCCCCCGACAGGCAACTTTTGGTCTTCGTTAGGTGGGCTATTATAACACAAAACGGATACGTGTCAGAATTCTAGCTGCAATATGGACCTTGGGAGTCCGTTTGTTTAATATGGAGCATGTAAAGAAAAAGTTTTTCTTTATTGTGTATTTAATATACAGTTTCAAGTTTACTAAAAACACGAGCTTATGTATTTTCTGTCAAGCAAAATTGTTGATATTGCATATTTTTCTGTATTTAAAAATTAAATATAAAAATAAAAATACTGTGATGTCCTTAACTGCATTTTTGGTTTGATCGTAAATTACGAATTTCCAGACCAATTTTATTTACCGAAAAACGCATATAGCAGACATTTTTGAGTAAACGTACCTCCGCGACGAATCCTACAATTGTGTTTTTGGACCCAAGGGCCCAGTCCTCGAACCAGGTGTACGGCTCTCCACGTCGAGTCCGTTGGGTGACGGTGAGGAGACGAGCCCATCCTCCCACTGGATCGGGATTTTTCCAGACAACTATCAGCGCGATGTCATCGAATAGCTGTTGTGTCTTCTGAGCTGGAGTAACAAACGCTTTGGCACTTCGAAATCCCGCGTCGTAAAATACACTTGTGTATGCTACTTTGGCCCTAAAATGATAAAATCCGAAGGGCTTTTTGTAATAATGCCCAAGACCGCTTACTACATAACAGGGTATTCATTCTATCATCCGTAACTGAAGGGTCACGTAAACTGTGCTGTTTTCAGGGAATTTCCTCCTGTGGAATGAACTCCTAGGTTTTATAATAAAGGCACAATGATCAGTAAACAACTGTGCTGAGCTGAAGAAAATCATCTAAATTCGCTTTCGAATCCCCGACTTCACAAAATACATAAATATACACAAGAGTTGTTGAGTGATAGTAAGATCTTATGTTCACGAAACTTAACTCACGTGGCGATACACCTGGTAGTCGTGATGAATATCCTGTCAGCGATGGCCGCGGCTGTGCACAGCAGGGGCACCATAGCTTGCTCCGTGGAAGGCTGGTGGATGACGCGGCCGAGCCACGGGTAGTCCGCCTCCTGCGCCGGAGTGGCGCCGCTCTGCGCAGTGCCCAGCACCGGGCAGAAGACTGCAACACACGAGATCATGGTACTCCAGGCATCATCGTGAACGTGCAGACTTACAAGCCACCCGAGGCATCTGATCATTTCACAGTGAATTGGATGCGAGGCATGCTGCGACCGTATATAACATGGACGTCTAACGCCAGCTTAAAAATGGCCCCAAATACAATTGTTCAATTATGCCTTGATCGACAGGACATCTTTTCTTGAGGCATGAGGAAAGGAAACTCCGCGAGGATTTTTGAGGGCGTTTAATTGAGCTTACAGTTGCGTTTTCGTTTACTAGGTCGATTTGTAATTGTGAAATATTGTCCCACGAAATGAATTCCCGAGGAATTTCTTCAGATTATATCAACATATATTTATGTTGACAATCACACACATATCGTAGCCTAAAACTACGAGGACGCTGCTGCCTATCATCGATTTTATTGAAACAATGGTCAGTAACATTTCAATTCCTTAGATGACTCTTACGTGAAGAGTTGAAATGGTAACATAATTACTGTCGACACCAAATTTTGCTTTCTATCTTTATTAACCGACTTCAAAAAAAAGAAGAGGTTCTCAATTCGACTGTTTTTGTTTCTTTTGTTGTATGTATGATAACTACCCGATATCTCCGAGAATCGTGATCTGATTTAAAAATTTATTTTTGTGATGAACGTGTATTACTCCGAGATGGTCACCTTGGAACCAAGTTGGGGTCTGATGATGGGATCTTAGAGAAATCGAGGGATCTCTTCAAATTTTATGTGGCGCTTTTGCTAATTTTCATTCGTTTACAAGAATTTGCACTCAGAAAGTAGAATTTGAGGAAACCAATGATGAAAACAAATAGGGGATCTTGGAGAAATCGGCGATTATTCACTTACAGGTTCTATTAAAGGTAGGATTGTTCGGCCGTTCTGACCCCGCCTGACGCCGAGAGTGCGCATACGCCGCGAGGTGCGCGGGGGGCGGCCTGCTGACGAAGGGGGCGGGGGCAGGGGCAGCGGGGGCGGAGGTACGGGCGGCGGGGGCGGAAACACGGGCGGCGTCTGCGCGCCTATACTTGTTCTGTCTCGTCATTTCAATGAATCGCTGACTATTATCCGTATTGTACACTTGGCAAATTAAAAGAAACATCAGGTAAAAAAATCTTGCTAACATATTTTCATTGAGGTGGTCGTTAGTATGAAGTAATCAATTTTGATATCCTTTTAAATTGACGATGACGGTCTTGAGATAAGGATTGATTTTTAATTGTATTGTAGGTAACTAGGTAAATTTTAAATTGATAATTTTAGATTGGTTTTTAGTACACTGTGATTGAGAAAAGCGATTACAGTTTCTAAACAAAGAATTTACTGTCCTTGCCTTTTAAGTTCTGTCGTTTGCAAACTTCCTGTGATTGCATAAAAAGTAGTGTCTTAAAATATTTGAATTTAGAATTCAAGAACTAAAGAATGAATCGAGATCGGTTTAACCGTTTTGGCACTGGTCTCACCGCGAGCTACTAAGCTATGCACTATTGACTTTAAACACGACTAAAAAATACGCACTCCCGTGTAAATAAAAGAGACACGGCAATACTCGCCCAGCTATCAGCTATCACCGCTGGGCGAGTATCGCCTTGTCTCTTCTTTTACACGGGAATGCGTATCTTTTGTTCGTGTTTATATCCCATGGTTCATAGCTCACTAGCTTGTGGTGAGACCAGTGCCTTTAGTACAGTGTTGGTTCAAAGTTGACAAGTCAGTTGTGAAAATGGAAATTTCGAAGGAAAATTGACATGCCATAATTTAATACAACTTCAAAAGGGGCTTAACGCGAGTCCAGTGCTTCTAAGAGTTGACTACTACTTTCAATGATAAAGCACCATGTCTCCGGACTGTGGAACGCTGGTATTTAGAATTTCAACGTGGTTGCTCTAGTCTTGGTGACAGGCATCGTGAAGGCCGACCAAAACCAGCTGTAACCCAGGAGAACATTGATGCTGTACGGGAACTCATCGTCGAAGATCGTCCTGCAACATACCGTAAAATAGAAGGTTCCTAAAGTATTTCAGGGACTAGTGCTCAGAGTATTTTGCATGATCACTTGGACGTAAAAAAGTGATCTCGCGCTAGATATCAAATTTACTCAGTGAAGACCAAAAACCGGCTCTCGTTCGATGGTGTCGCAGGACTCTGCCGCAATTCAACCGAGGAAACTCCGAACATGTTTACGACATTATCAATGGTGATGAATCTTGGATATATGCCTACAATCCCAATTCTCTAGTGTAGGAATGTTGTTTTTTACCCAACAAAGCCGTCGTACTCTTGGCAATACGGCTAGAAGCATAAGGCAACTTGTGGGGCATTCAATTGTTAGTTGTTTAGAAAAACGTATTACTGTTCACGACTCATGTTTCACCCTGTATAATGAAATGATTATACCCACGTGTATTTAATCAACATTTGCCGTGTGGTGACGGCAGTAAGAATACATTTGTCACCACCCCATGTCTTCCCGCGGGAGTCGTAAGAGTTGACTAAGGGAGAGAAGTGTTACTGACCATTCTTTAATTTGATTGATGATGGGCAGCAGCGTCATCATAGTGGACACATTACTGCGATCGCCAATCCGCTTGCCCAGCGTGGTGATTATGGGCATTTACCTCCTAACGCGTGTATACGCATAGTTAGTAGGAGAGGCCTACGTCCAGCAGTGGACTGAGACAGGCTGATGAGGTATTTAATCACTACGCACGATATGTTTAGAGAGCCCGCGTTCACGCCTCGCTACTCGCGAGCACGGCGCGTACTGACTCGTCGCCGTTTAATTAACCGTCTTATTATTATTGTGTCTATGGTTGTCCTTGGCACCTACGTATATGTCTCAAATTATTTTCGCACATATAACAACATTTTGAGGTGCCACGCGTAAGAGATAAAGACTCGTTTCTTTACTGGAAATTTATAATTATAAGCTAACTTTATAATGATCATTTAGACTGCTAATTAATAACGTGGAAGTTGAGCTCCATACAAAATAGCCTTTCAATGTCGGCTTGACATGTGACCCTCTTATGACCATCACATTTTGTTAATGTTTAAAAAGGGCGTCCCATGATTATGGGACATGAAGGGAAAGTACCTTAAATATTCTAGAGAGGATATTTCGCTGAAAGAAAACTTTATTTTATTTTGAAAATTAAATAATACTGCATTCCAAAAATCTAGCTTTTTATAGGCATCGAACCTATTTACTTTAATAGGAAACATTTATTTTCGTAATTTTATAATGTCATTCGAAAGAATGGATAAAATAAAACATGTTATTGCAAAGACAGAGTGAGTTCATATTTAATTAAGACTGTTTCTATAGAGTTGTGTGAAAAACATGAACGCAATGGAAAATATAATCTTGGAAATAATTTCACTAAGAACCGAGCTTTCGAGTCAAAGAAGGAATAGCATAAAAAATATGTATGTACCTATCTCTATACCTACTGGAGTTCATAAATATATATTCAACTAAGTAGGTACCCTACCTTTTGTTAGAATTTTATTTTCCCGAATATCACTTGCCAACAATAATATACAGGGTGTAAGTCTAATACGGACGAAGCTCTTAACGGGTGATAGTTTACTACATAATAAGTACATTCAAATAACTTTTACTTACAATTACAGCAACAAAATTATCCATACAAAATAATTCGGTTCGTAATGTAGAGCAACATACGCGAGTTAAACACTCGTTGATAGCTAATTTCAAAAGCAGATGACATAACTGCCATATCAACAACAACAACAAATTTTCGTACCTATAATGCTGCTTCGATAATCATAAAAAAATCTGTGGGGATATAATTAAGTGTTACTTTAAAAAAACCTTATAATCCATGATTACACTAATGAATCCCATGCCTGGTTTAATTGATCGCCCGTATTAGATTTACACACTGTATAATAATATATGATTCACTAGGCATACCAAGTTTTACCTGATTCATATTTGCCAACTTTCATTTCGTCGAATTCTCATTTTTCCGTATTTAATGTCTGGCAAAAATAGTTTGAAACAAGTACCGATAAATTGAAATAGGACCGAAGGGAGTGCTTAAAATCTACACTAATTACGAATTTCCTTGTAGCACGTTATCGTACGATATTTTTCAGTACAGATTTGCTCCAAAGTCCCTGACAAAAACTGAACCACTTCTCGCACTAGGGCGTAAATAAGCACCATTTGTACTGACAAGTTTATTCCAATTGTCTGAATATTTAAATACATAAAACCAATGTACTCGTAACTCTGTTCTAATTTAATAGAATTTAAATCTGTTCGATGTAAATAAGAAGGTATTTCAAATAGGAGTACGGCCTTTACGAAGAGAGAGGTATTTCATAGTTTATTATTATCATGAACACATTACTCTAACGTATCGGGAACTAATATAGAAACACCTTATAATAGATTACGTTATTCCACATAATTGTACGTTTGTTTGATCAGGCGTACACGCGCTCTGCCGGTTGATCACCATTATAATTAGTTTATGCGCCCCTCGCCACGTTCGTAATTCGTAATTCTCACTCAAACTTCAATTCAATCTTGTGCGATAATTTGCACATCAAATCCGTAATGTAATATGTGAGACGAAGCAGAGTTTTTCATCATCCGTAGCCGATGTATTACGTTATTAGTGACTGCTTACGAAGTTAATTATTCCGCAAGACCAGGATGCTTAGCCAAGTTGCCAATCGCTAACGCTTAATAGCGTATCGTAATTTTCCCTCTCTGTCACTCGTTCATATTAGTGCGATGAAGACAGGCTGTTCGCTTACGATTGACAATTAAGCGTTAGCGATTGGCAACTTGTCTAAGCACCCCGGCTGCCCTACGCAGAAATCAAGTATCTCGATTTTTATCAAAAACATTTTTTTTACATCATTCGATTCACTGTTTTAAAATACATTTTTCAGTATTTTATTTATTTTTTACTACTGAATAGTTTTGTAGTTACAGAACTTTCAAAAATCCAAGTATCTTTTTTCAACGGGGTGTTCTACGCTAAAGTCAAGTATATACCCTAATTCTATCTTGAAATCAAGTATCTTGCGAAAGATACTTGAAATACATATAGATTGCTAAGTTACTTGACTTCAGCGTAGAAATATTGATATAGATCGCTAAGTTACTTGACTTCAGTGTAGAAATATTGATATAGATCGCTAAGTTACTTGACTTCAGCGTAGAAATATTGATATAGATCGCTAAGTTACTTGACTATAGCTTGGAAATTTTCATTACCAAAACCTTATATTTATATTTAAGTATTTAAATTTCAAGTAGAAATTGTCCTGTGGTACCTTTTTTTAAATTAAACTAATGGATGCCTGATGTTTCATACGTTTGTCAGTCATAGGTCGTATACGAGAAGTGTTATTTAAGTGCTTATTATCTCATAACTGAAGTGTTTTCCTGGTTGTATAAATTATTTATAATGAAAAGACGCAAAGAATAGGATTTATATAAAGAATAATTTTATTCAAATGCTCGCCATGGGGCAAAACAGATAGTTTATATATGCTTAGAAAATAATAACTAGGGTAAAATTCGAATTGGGGTAGTTTCTACCACTAGCTAAATGTGATGAAAAATAATAAATATTACACTTTAAAGAATTTATTATTGAAAAAAGTGGTGGAAGGTAGCTTCAGAAACGGACATAGGACTGTATTTTATAAAAATAATTTTAATGAATAAATATAAAGTAGTGGACTTCTTACAGAAAAATATATAGTGTAAGAATTACTACATTACAAATCAATGTCTCAAGAGGTAGAGGTGGTCAGAACAGCAGAAAGAAGAGATTTTGGAAAAGTAAGTGCCTTTAATGCCAAATAATTAGCAACTATTTTGAATGCACAACAAGAAAATTCACAATCACTCTGATTGAATCTATTCAATCAGAGTGATTGTGAATTCCTCTAGGAATGTGAACTAGTTAGTACTAATGTTTGAATAAGGTTGATGTACATGGATACCTTTATCTTTATGTTCTGTACCAGGTGTAAGTAAAAATATGCATGCATATATACATATATTGTATGTTGATTTGCAGATTAATTGAACAAAACTACAACTTTTTATTTTACGTCTTCCACGCGTGCGTCTAGATATCCTCCATAGACTGTCGGGTTTGAAGTTATTTTTTGGTTAGGTATGTAAGTAATTTCCTACAAGATAAGTAATTGATTTAAATTTTCAAGTATTTTTGTTGGAAATACATCGTTCCAGAAAAAAAATTTAACACCCATGAATTTGAAAACAACTTGCATTCAAACAGAACAGGACCTTGTTTTCCATGAAATACTCCAATACCTACTGCATTAACACTGAAATAATATATTTTACACAAGCATGACATACACTAAATTATAGGCATCTAAAACGTAGTATAAAACATGCTTGTGTTTATAAACTTATCAACAAGAACCCTACCAAAGCACTAAAATATAAACAGATACTTGTTTCTTTGTAGAAAAGCTTTAAATGTATATTATCGCATTCTAGGCAGAAACCTGTTTTTGCGTTTTAAAATGATTGTGCTCATAATTTTGAAAAAATAAATATAGTACACCATTAACGATATCTTGCATAATAAAAAACGGCTATTATAAATGCTATAATGTAACTAGTAAACATGTAATCAAGAAAAGTCTAAAAAAAACGTTTTTAAGCTCTCCTGTAAAATTTGACAAAACACAGATACTTGATTTCTGCATAGGGCAGCCGACCCAGCAAACGGTGCGGTGTGCCATCTACTATGACATTCAGATACGCTATAACGCGCACGTGCTTGTGCTGCACACGGATCAGGTGTGGCTTAGCCTTAACGTGTCTACTGTAATGACGCTTTAATGAATAGTCGGCGACATATCAATCCCTTAGGTAACTTAAGACACCCACGGGAAGAGTTGGGGTGGTGACAAATCTCTGCCTTAAGAATGAAGGCCAGTACGCGTTGATAATTAATGATTCAACACCAATTAACGATTGTGGTAGACACACGTTTTTGAGTGGCTTAAGGTTGTAGTACCTTCGAAACATTAAGTACAGATGTCGCTAGTGATTAGCTTCACAATACCATTGACTAAATTCGCTGTGATACACGGAAGGTCGTCTGGTGTAATTGGAAGCACGTTGGACCAGCAATCTAGAGGAAGCGGGTTCGAATCCCGTGACAAACAGAGTCTTTCGCAGTTGATTTTTTCTATGGTAAGCACATCTGCAGTGTTATTCACTAAGGAAACCGCCTTGCTGTCAGCGCTGTGTCAGTGCTGCGGCAGCGTTGAACCTAAAAATGGTATTCACTAATGTACTTTAAACGACACTAGTGCTCAGCGACGAATGCGGCGTGAGCTGAAACTACATTGCGTCGAAAGTTTGACGTTTAATGTATGAACTTCGTATCAAATCAAACAGCTAGGATTTTAGACAAGGCTGTCTCGACATCGAGCTCGTTGACGAACGCAGCGTCGAATGTGTCAATAAGAGAATAGCATAGCTGTTCATTGTGGGATTAACCAGTTAATCAATTTGGTCAATAAAACATTTTTTTTTATTGCAAAACAATTTATCCATATTTATAGAATAAGATTATACATTATCTTGTTCCTAGAAAATTGAGTAATATATCCAAGCCCCCGCGACTAATACTACAACAGAAAAAATACCCTCCGTCGGTAAAAAATGCAATTCCATAAACCCGACGTCAAAATTGCAAATGGCCCCTCTTTGTGGGCATACCCCCGGGTGAAAACTAGCTGGAACATGAAAGAAACATTGTACCCGGGAGTATAAATATGTACATGGGGCTTATTGCCATTTATGTTTGGTTAAACGCCATTACGTATTTATGTCTTCCGCAGTATAAATGAGTCAATAAATATAAAGGGGAAATTTTACACATTCCGATATAATCCCTTGGTAAGCTCATTTCAGCGTGGTGTGGGTATTAAGCGACGCGACGATATAAGTTTGTCAGCCTCCCTAGCCTAGTTGCGAATGCCTACGAAACTGGTGGTTCCGGGTTCAAATCCTGGCAAGGGTATTATTTGAGTATTTATTTATCATCCATTTTTGTTGTCATGGTTGTTTATGTATTTAAAAATCGATTATATGTATATATATATATCGTCGCTTGGTTGGTCACATCACAAGCCTTAATTTAGCCTACCGTGGGGCTAGGTATATGATATGATTATAAAAATAAAACGCCTGACCAATGAATAGAAATGAATAAAGAGAAAATAAATATGTTGAAAAATCGACCTAGTCCCATGGTAGGCTCAATTAGGGCTCGCATATTTATTTTATTATTAATTCAAACGAAAAATACGTTTTTATGAAGTGTATTGAGGTTTATTTGTGAAACTGCAACTAACAAACTACATAAAAAAGTATTATTTGCTCTTTTATAAGCCTCCTGAAAAATTTCTTATTTTTAAAGTTGTAATTTAAACTGCATCTTAAATGCAAGTCAAACTGCTTATTTACTAAGGAATTATAGAAAACTCAAGACAATATTGTACGGACAATTCTAAGCTTTCATTGGACTCCTATTATTCGTAGTTCTCAACTTACTCTACAAACTTCTGAATTGGAATTTGAGTTGATTAAAGACTAGAGTAATGAAATAAAAATTCAGTAGAATCTAAAAAAAAAATCTTAAATAAATATGGCCTTTCCATAGTATTTGACGCTTTTTTTACGTTGATACTAATAAATATCAATTATTTTAACTCAAAGTTTATGTGAACTCAAGGTTTAAGATTTTAAGTTAGTAATAAAACCAATAATATTGTGTTTTTAAAGTACATGATTAAGGAATAATGCAAGTTTTTAGGTTTGTTTACATTATTTTTAGATTCTACTGACGATTGGTATACCTATTATTGATGTCTTTACTTGATAGATATTCGAATGTTGAATTAGTGTTCTAGATACATTAGAAAACTCCCTTGGTACGTAATTACAGTAAACTCTCTACTTGGCCGGCTAAAGACGTAGATATAAAACATGCAAGGGTAACCGGAATGGGCTGGGTGAAAAGGGGCAGGGTGGGTACAGTATGAAGTGTATGATATCACATCAAACCCTGAAGGTAAACCCAAAAAAAACGTAATTGTGACATCGACTCCTCTGCTCCTTGTTCGATCCAATGCCACCGAAAACCCAACTTTAGGTAAATTTAAGGCAAACTTTAGGTAAACTTTAGGCAAACTTTAGGTGAAGTTTAGGCACTCAATATCGCTAGAGAACTCTATCATTTGTTTCTATAGCAGTTTCCAACCATTCAACAACCACTATCCTACCGACTGCGCCATGTAGTTTTAAATAAAAGATTCATTGAAATTAAACTTATATTTTAATTATTAATTTCACAAGGTGGACTGATGACCTGATGAAGGTCGCAGGAGTCCGCTAGATGCACAGACTTAGAGGCAATATATTAATTAATCGATAAACAACTCTTGTCTTGGTAAATGTTGTGTGATTTTTTTGTCAATTACTTTTAAATACCCCTCTGATTCCGGTTTGATAATACATTCATTGCAGTTTCATCTCTAGTTCTAATTTACGTTACTTTGTTTCAGGTTTGTCACACACGCAATATGCAATTGTGTGCAATTGCATTTGTATAAAGGACGTATGATGCCGGTAATTCTGTCATGGTATGTGTGTCTGTATAACACCTTGAACCCTTATTGACTCAAAGTAAAGCGAGAGAATGCATGCATCAGCCTATGATAGTCCACTGCAAGCAGGACGTAGGCCTCTCCTATTAACTATGCTATACGCATTAGGAGGTGAATGCCCATAATCGTCACACTGGGCAAGTGGATTGGCGATCGCAGTTAAGTAATGTGTCTACTACGATGACGCTGACCATCATCAATCTTTTATCAAGTAATGGTCAGTGACACTTCAATCCTTTAGTCGATTCTTACGACACCCGCAGGAGTTGGGGACAAATGTATTCTTACTGCCGTCACCACACGGTCAAGAGAATAAATACATCTTATCATCCAGCCTATCTCAGTTTGCTGGACGTTGACCGCTCCGATTAAAGTCTGAGCCATACCAGATGCGTTAGCAGCACGCGCACGTGTGCGTTTGCGTGGCGTGTGCGTTGTTGTGTCAGGAATGGCATAGTAGATGGCACACCAATTGCATTTAATGCGCACGTGACTCATTATTTGTGGGTGGGTTTACACCAAACAAGCGAATGCTTATTCTATCCCTACTCTACGAAATTCGTTCGTTACACAAAACGTATTTCGTTAAAATTCGTTGGTTTCGTAGAGTGGGGGCTGAGCATTTACTCGTTTAGAGTAAACCCACCTTTAAACGTTATTTGATATTCTTTAGATCTACAGTCAAAAATAAAACAAGGTGTACACATAAATGTTCAAAAATATGTCCCAATGCACTCTAATTCTGTGTAATAAGAATGTCTTAACATATGTATGAGCGGATTCTTTCTATATTTATTTTTGCACTTGACTGCACAACACTTTTCATCATTAAATATATCAGACTTATAGCAAAATGAATTAGTTATTGATACTTAAATCTTAAATACGTTTTGTCTCATAATAAAAGCCAATTACGAATTACTAAGTAATAAACACTTCTTCTAAGAAAAACAATCGTTCCAATTAGTGTTGCTGTTTTCATAATAGTCTAATAACAAGTGTTATTATGAAAGCCAATTATGAAAGTTGCATCTACTAACGAGATTAAATTTTCGGTCAAGTGCTAGTCTGTCTCGCGAATGAAGTATTCCGTATCAATATTAATTTAAGTACAATATCAATACATAATAAATATCATTGTAAAATCTTACACACATACTTTTCCAAGTAAGGTTTTGTGTTTTGGACACTAAAAGCCTGACCACGACATTGGTCAAAGGCGACCGGCGGAGAGCGAATACATAAGATGGAGCGAGAGGCCGATTTCGGAACACCCTCTTGCACGTATGGTTTTCGGCCCCGTCCGTCGCCTTAGACTAATGTCGTGGCCAGGGCATAAGCAACGATGTATAGATACATACAATTAGGTGTTTAAGTGCCGTATTTAAGGCCGTGTGGTGACGGCAGTAAGAATACATTTGTCACAACCCCAACTCCTCCTGCGGGTGTCGTAAGAGTCGACTAAGGGATTGAAGTGTCACTGACCACTATTTGATAAAAGATTGATGATGGGCAGCAGCGTCATCATAGTGGACACATTACTGCGATCGCCAATCCGCTTGCCCAGCGTGGCGATTATGGGCATTTACCTCCTAATGCGTCTATACGCATAATTAATAGGAGAGGCCTACGTCCTGCAGTGGACTATCATAGGCTGATGATGAAGGTATTTAAGTACCTATCTAATCTATACAACAAATATATATAAAAAAGAAAGTCATTAATATTTGTAACAAACACACAAATGTATGCCGTCGCCAGAATCGAACCCGGAACCTCCAGTTTCGTAGACGAGGTCACTACTATAAATGTATAATCATCATAAAACATACGCATCACATCAGTCTATGTCGGTCCACTGCTGGGCTAAGACCTCTCCTATTATCTATGCCTATAGACGCAATAGGAGGTTTATACCCATAATCGCCACGCTGGGTAAATAGGTTACCTATCGCAGTAGCGTGTAAAAAATATAATAAAAAATTAAATTAAATAGGGTCAATTTTGTAAGCTTTGGGTACAGATCCCTAATAACAGTATTTGCTACTAGCGCAGTTGCTTGCGATCGTATATTGTTGGTTCATGGAATCAAATAAGTAATATCAAGTGCTGCGAAAACACACGGAATATTATTGCGTACGGTACCGTAAACTCTACTCACACAGTTAGACTGTGCCACGTGCGCCATGCTTGTGTGAGTGAGATGAGACATACCACGATAACTGTGCGGTCGCCGGAGTGGGGCTGCACGAAGGGAGACGTATCTATACTGTACAGTCGACGTTCACGTTAAACTTTTTGCACGTGTCTCGTACGACGTTTTTTAGTACCTACAGATGGCCCTCAGAAGTTTTGGTTCTGACGTAAAATGAGCCACTTCTCGCACTAGAGCCTAAAAAAGGCACCATCTGTACTAAAATATATTTACACGACACTTAATGTCAAGGCAATAAAGTTATATACCTAAATTAATTTTTGGCACCTAAACCGTAACGATATTTTGACGTCGACTGTACGTTAGTACTATTTATTATACTGTGCTGAAAGCAAGAATCAGTATAGTTACCACTATACGACAAAAAACACACAACATGCAATTGTGTTGGAGCGCTGCAAAAACCCACGAAATATGATTGCGTACGGTACCGAAAGAATATGGTTACTTTATATTGTTTCGCATTTGCGTTCAGTGAGCGTAATCGTATGTCGCCGCGTGATATATTTCCCGTCTTTAACTAACTGAATTAATAAAAGAGGAATTAATAGAGGCGTCTAAAGGTTAGCAGTAAGCACATGATTAAAACGACAGCATACACTAAGACAGGCCTTGGACAGCGCGGGCGAATCTTAAATGTAGGCGTCCACTAGTCCGTATCGTACGCATCGGACGCAACGCACGCAACGGATTTTAGGTTGCTTTGTATAGAAACTCATATTAGTGCGTCCACCTGTCCGCATCGTACGCATCGCACATCAGCAATGCCGACACCGTTGCTCCGAGAGGCAACTTTTGCGATGCGTGCCGATGCGTGAAAATCCGAATGAATGAACTGGCATCGTCAATCCGTATGCTGGCACTCACCGTCGGTAATCCGTACGCTGCCGGTACAGTGGACGCACTGTGGAATATTTATCCGTTTTGTGCGATGCGTACGATACCGACTAGTGGACGCCTACCTTAAGGCCAAGCCACACCAGATTCACAATAAATGCGGCTTCCACCCCTAAATTCAAAAGTAAATTAAAAAAATTGCTCCTTGAGAAAATATTTTGATTATGATGAATTCATACCTTGGGAGATATACCTAGTATATCCGCTTGAGTGTGATTTCATTTTTTTACCTGACATAATTGTCTAATGCTATTGATTGTATTATTTTAATTGTGGACATTATTTCCAACGTGTAACTATTGTTATCAAATAAACATTTTCATTTCAATAGATGTAATTAAAATAGAAAACATTATGTAGGTAGTCCCATTTGTAATATCAACAGCAGTGTTATTCACTAAGAAAACCGCCTTGCTGTCAGTGCTGTGTCAGCGCTGCGGCAGCGTCGAGCCTTAAAATGGTATTCACTAAATGTACTTTAAACGACACTAGTGCTCGGCGACAAATGCGGTGTGAGCTGGAACTACACTGAGTCGAGAGTTTGACGTTTAATGTACGAACTTCGTATCCTCTAACGAAAAACAGCGACGAACTCGCACACAACCTCGCTCATAGCCTCGATTCCTAATATCCAATAAAACAGCTAAGATTTTAGACAAGGCAGTCTTGACGTCGAGCTCGTTGACCAACGCAGCGTCGAATGTGTGAATAAGAGAATAGCATAGCAGCCCCGTCATCACAATAAACAAAATTATAGCTGCGGTTCGCGCTGCAATTCCGCTCCGTGTGTTAGCATCGTGCATCGTGGCGTATAATCTAGATCGAGATATTAGCTGAAGATCTAAGTCGAGGGGATGCAGCGTCATGCAATTTAAAATATTCGTCGTAAGCTTCGGGGATGTACTTTAAGGGTGCGTTTCCACCATAGCTGTTGCTAGCTGAGTTGCTGTTCGTACCTCTAAAAATAGCTACTTGTCATACAAAATCTATGAATGCAGTATTGCACGCTGATAAAGTCTCTTGTTACCAAAGCAGTCAAATGATTGCAATATACGAATATTTAAGAGGAAACTAAAACAATGTTTTTTAGAAACCTTACCTTAAATAGATGTTGTTAGTTACTAACCTAATTAGAGCTAAATTTAAAAGCTCAGAACAGATACATATTTATTTATTATTTTATTGTAAGATTCCTTCTTTAAAGATTTTATTGTAACTTCCCGAGAACTAATAACATGTAAGAAGAATATAATTATATCTTTATAAGTTTTTTTTAATTGTGAGAACGTTAAAAGTATAGTTAATAATTGTATGTAGTTTTAAAGACTTCCTGCGGACAAACTGTCTTAAAACAGTTTTGCGAGACTTTTGTTAGTATAAAAATAAGTTGTTCATTAATAAATAAACTAAAAAAAAAACAATTCTTAGAGTACAGTCAAGTGCAAAAATAAGTATCGAAAGAATCCGCCCATAAATATGTTACGACGTTCTTATTACACAGAATAAGAGTGCACTGGGACATACTTTGAACATTTTGGTGTACACCTTATTTTGTCTTTGACTGCACTTTCCCTTCATGTCCCATTTGTCAGCCGCCGTAGCCTAGTTGGTAGTGACCCCGCCTACGTAGCTGGAGGTTCCGGTTTCGAATCCCGGCGAGGGCATTATTTGTGTATTTATTTAATCACAAATATTTGTTCCTTGGTCATGGCTGTCTATGTATTTAAGTATCTATATGTTTATGTATCTATCTATTGTATATATAGTCGCCTGGTACCCACAACACAAGCCTTCATTGAGCTTACCGTGTGACTAGGTCGATTTGTGTAAGATGTCCCAATATATTTATTTATTATCTTGGGATACCCGGTATTATCTAATCGCAACAATGCCTACAAGTACCAGTAATATCTGTTGTATGGATTCAGAAGATTGCAAGTTAGTGTAAATGAGAAGCACCAAGCCGTGCGATGCAAATATCGCCGAGCTCACTGCTTAGCAGATTGCTATACAAGGCTTCGCGCACACTTACTATATCGTCGTCATCATCAGCCTCTCTTAGTCCACTGCTGGACGTAGGCCTGTCCTATTAACTATGCGTATCGACACATTAGGAGCTTAATGCCCATAATCGCCACGCTGCGCAAGCGGATTGTTGGTTTTGTACTTCTGTAATCTTTTACTTTAAATTGTATACGTAGTATAATTTCATTGAATATTAGTTCTACCTTACATTTAAACTAGACTTGATTAGTACTTAAAAAGATTATACTAATTAGGTGGACGATATTACTGAAAGTTTTTTTAAATAAATAAACAATTTAGCGTGATTGCTCATCTTTTTTTCTTAAATCTTTTAATCGTAAGAGAAAGAAAGTGTCTTAAGATTTTTTCATTACTAACGTTACCATATTTCATATATTTTGTTTAACGGAATGAAAGGATCGAAAAATTTATGGAAATGACGGCCCAATTTTTTTCTTCTATTAGCATCGAATGACCTTATGATTCTGATTAGAAATCACATTGAAAATTTATATTAAATGTATTTGTAATGTCCCACTGCTGCACAAAATTTCCCCTCTCTTCCTCCAATCGTCCCTATCAAGTGCCAGTTCCCTCCACCTCCCGTCATACGTGTCCATGTTGTCCCGCCATCTCCTCTTTGGTCTGCCTCTGCTCCGGTGGCCATCCCACGGCTCCCAGTCAGTTAGGATTTTAGCCCAAATGCAATATAATATGCGAAAAACAGCAGGAAATTTTAAAAATAATCATCAAATTAAAAAACTTAAAAACCGATCGACTTCAACCAATTTCTCCAAGATCCTATCATCAGACCCCGACCTGGAGAACCATCTCGGGGTTATACTTGTTCGTTAAAAAAACAACCAAAAATCGGTACTTGACTCTCGGAGATATCAAGTAACACATACAAAAAAATAATTCGAAATGAGAATGTCCTCCTTTTTTGAAGCCAACTAAAAGCAACAAACTTCTTGTTTCTTGTTTTTTACTGAATGGACATTCTGTTTTACAATTTATTTAACAAATTTTTTGCTACCGCGATAACGAAATATGGTTATGTGTGAGTCGACCTTAAGGCGGCAAGATATCAACTCCCAAGTTGTAAGCGGCATCGACACAGATTCGAGAGAAGTTCTGACGCCATTCCAGTCGTTTGACGAGCAGACTTGCGACTTGGCTGGTCAGCCAAGTTGTACGATTTGGCTGCAAAGTCAAAGTCTAATGATTCTTTATTTAAATTGGAATTGCATCGGTGTGACAGGCCACGTCTCACTCCGAACATTACGATCCGCCGTTGCGATCTTAAAAAACTGGACGTCCTAGCTATAAACTTAGGTTTATAGCTAGGACCTCCAGCTAAGCTATCACCGCCAGGCGAGTATCACCGTGTCTCTTTTTTTACATGGGAGTGCGTATCATTTGTTAAAGTGTTTATAGTTTATAGTTCATAGGTTAGTAGCTCGCGGTAAGAACAGTGCCATGATATATTATAATCATGGTTCTTATTTGTATATTTAAGTATCTACATATACATTTACTCATATATCGTTGCTGTGAACCACTCTGTGCTGGGCTTAACCCACAAACGAACACAAGCTTTCATTGAGCTTATTTGTCGGGCTGGGCTGGGTCGATTTTTAACTCGCTTTTTAAGCTTCACTTGTAACTACAGGGTGAACGATATGAAGTGTTACCAATTTCAAAGGACTGCGATTTACAACAATTTATTACTATAAGTAAGAAAAAAACAAGAGTATAAAGAAAAATAAGTAAAAATATTACATTTTGTGATTAAATTTACTTTTGGTCAATATACTACCTTTTGCCTTGACTATGGTCTTAAAATGGTAAAATAAATATTTGCTCGCAGCACGTCACGTTTGTGACCACTAGATAGTGGTATGTGCCAGTGAAATACGATCGCTTTCTTCATTGCATTTATACTAGCAGGTTTAATTGCTCTCATCTTTCTCTTCAAAATAAACCAGATAAAAAGTCCGAAAGTCACTGCACTTGAGAAATTTATGACACGTGAAATTCGGTTTTCAGCAATTATTGGTTCTTACGAGCTTTATAAGCCGAAGCTCAGTTTTGTTCTCATGTTTGCGGTCCAAAACCCAAATGTTTGCGTGCCTCAGCCTTCAATGCGGTGTTCAAAACATATTTCGCGATAATAAGCCGCTATTACTTTGACACTAGACTTTAAAAAATCTAGTCAAACTAAGTCAAAGTCAAACTATTCTTTATTCAAGTAAGCTTATTAATAAGCATTTTCGAATCGTCTGACATTATCAAAAGAGAGAAAAAAAATCTACTACTGGTTCAAACCCTACACCGTTCCTGAGAAGAACCAGTAAGAAACTCAGGTGGACTTACTTTTTTTTAAAACAGTATAATAATACATCTTATTAAAATAACATGCATTAAAGAATTTATTACATAAAAAAAAATAATAGACATTTTTATAAAAAAGAGAAATAAATAAAGAATTATAATATTAAACAAAAATAATTATTATTGTACATGTTCACAATATTATTAAGCATCTATATCTATACAGAACTATATCTATATCTATACAGAATAAAGAAAAATTAAGATTTAGAGATGTAAAAGGTCTCTAATCGTCACGATTTTAACAATAATAATAAAATAGAAAATTAACAATTTAGTGACAATCACAAAGCAACTATTCTTATTATATAAAAGACAACAGCCAATACCTATTTAGACATGACATCACAGTGAAATAAACTCAAATATGAAATTAAACTAGAGATGTATAGTATACTCTCTAATGTCAATAATACATAATTTTGGAGATGTAAAGTGTCCCCAGTGTCAGTTAATAAATAATAATAATAATGATTTGGAGGTGTAAAGAATCTCCAAATGTCAATAAAAACTAAATAAAAAGGTGTATGAAACAAATGTTTCATGTCAGAAGACAGTTAAACTAACAGTCTTGTAAACTAGTGCTACAGAATACATAATTGGTAACACTTCATATCGTTCACCCTGTATGTCCATACAATAAGAAAATCTTGGATTATTAATTTGACCCATTTCCCGGTCGTCGATTAGGATGCAATTTTGCACATGTTCTGAGTTCAGTTGACAATACATGACTAGCTAAGAAACGTCATTACAAATCCAATATGGCGGCCTCCCCAAGATGGCGGGCTGGCTGTTTGGAATCCACCCCCATGATAAGGGTATCAAATTAAAGGGTTTGATGCCAGGAATACGAAAAAAGCGTGTTTTTAGTTTGTTTGACTATTATTTTAAGAACGTCCTACCATATTTCTTTATAACGACCTACCATATTTTGCTAGTGGTAAGACCTCGTGCAGGGTCCGCCCGGATAGCTACCACCGTCTTACCCGTTAACCTGCCGCTAAATAGCAGTGTTTGCACTGCTGTGTTTCGGTTTGGGGGTAAGATAGCCGGTGTAATTACTGGCATAGATAGAGGCAATCTATCTAAATCTTCAGGGTAAGCAGCGCATAGGCGATTTTTTAACACTATGGTTCATGGGCCTCAGTTCCTGCTTTTCATCAGGTAGGGTGAGAGCTCAGTTGTCTACATTCGTCACATTAAAATAAAAAAAAATAACTGTTGGTACCTCAAAAGCCAACTTTAGTTTCAGCAAGAAATGATTTACCACAAATCTGAATCCAACTCAAAATCAAATAACACCAAAACGAGATAGTTTACCGATTTCCTCATTTCTACGCACCTTCGCTCAAATATCCCAACGAAAATACTTACACGACAAAGAAAAATAATAGGCTCCAACCGTCATCCAATATAGACCAAATCCACTTTGTCGGTTACGACATTTGGATTGGCAATTCTAAGGAAGTACTGTATAAAAGGGCGTAAGCGACAAACACATTTGGAACATATTGGTGTGAAGTTGTATGTGAAGCCAGGTGTCATAGCCATCGTGTATAAATCTAAGGCATCATTCATCTTTGGGTGACTGAGAGGTTTTTCTTAATTTAGAGGCTTCGGCTGTGTTTGAATAAGTCGATTTTAATGGTGTTTGTACAGGGAGATAATAATAAATCTACCTGTATATAATAAAATCGACCTAGTTAACGGTTACTGTAAGGCTTGTGATGTGGTTACCAAGCGATAATAATATCTCGTCAGTTGACAAGCAAAACTCACTAAGTAACAAATAGCTACTTGAAATAAACCTCTTATCTCAGTTCTGATTTAATATGTACTGACATAAGAGGTTGCTAACTCAGAGTAGTGACAGTTTTTATATTTGTCAGCAGACGATTACGTAAAGTGAAATTTTAATGGTTTTTCTCCGTCTAAGGGTGGTTAATTTTTCTGTGGGGTAGGTCTTTCAAACTAACCGACGCTCCATCGCAAATTAATATTTTTCTTTGGATAAACAAATCCGTTTTTCCTAACCGGATCACGATACTGAACATGCCCTTAAACGGAGAACAACCATTAAATTTCCACCTTGTATAATAGATATATGTATATATACACGTTAAATTATTGATAGTTCAATACATACACCGCCACGACCAAGGAACAAATTATTTGAAATAAATTAAGACACAAATAACCTCGGCCGGTTTTGACTCGGAACTTCGTAGGCAGAGTCACCACCAACTAAGCTACGGAGGCAAGATTAGTACATTTCGATGCAAGTGCAAAAAATTGTTTTCACATTATACACTGTGCATGGATGTTATGGTTATGACTTACAACCCCAGAAGTCTTATACATAAGGTCAACTTTTTTATTTTTAGCTCACCGTGGTACTAGGTCGGTTTGTGTAAAATGTCCCAATAACTCTATTTATTAACAGTTTTAGGAAAATTAACGAAGATCTCTTACAAACATTTCTAAGAAAACATCACAATCACGTTTAAATGAAAGAAAACATCGCGAGTTTCGTGAAAACAGATCTTTCCATAAAATTAGTCATTCATCATTTTTCCTCAGCTAGCTGCAAGGTCGAATGACAGCTTTCTTAAAAACTCGTTTCTACGTCAATTGGGTATATTCCAAAGTTTAAACATCTGTACCTACAGAACATAATCCGATTGGATTAGTATACACATAACATAATATATACATAACATACATACATACACCGCGTGGCAGTAAGAATAAATTTGTCACCACAACTACTCTTCCCGTGGGTGTTGTAAGAGACACGGCTGATTAAGCTATGAAGATTGTTTTGATTAAAACAATTAAACATCCAATAAGTATTAGGGTGCGGCTCTACTCACGCGGAGCCGCATCCTAAATCCACTTCATCAGCTTTTCTCAGTCCATTGCTGAACGTAGGCCTCTCCATCAGTTACGCGTATGGATGCATTAGGAGGTAAATACCCACCCATAACAGGTTGCGAATAACCCGAAATGGCACACCCTATGCCGATCACTGATGATCACGCTGCCCATCATCAATCTTTAAACAAATAGTCAGTGACCCTTCAATCCCTTAGTCCGCCCTTAGTACTTCATTTCTTAGGGACGACATAATCCAACAAAACACCAAAATATAAATGCATAAATTAATAATTTTTCGTCGTTATTCTTACGTTTTGCCGGAAGAATGAGGGAGGGTCGTTACTCGTGACAAACGAGCAGTTTTCGATAATAATTCTCTTTCATTGCGGCAGCGAGTTATGTAAGTCACATATTTTGTCAAAATGCTATCAATTCAGGTGAATTTCTTCCTTGGGATACATTTTTAAGGATAAATGTAAAAGTATACATTTAGGAGGTCCTTTGTGGATCATTGCTTCACAAATTTTAAGTGTAAGCCTCTTTTTTATCCCACTTGCTATTACTTAATTATTTATTAAGTTGTAAATTATTGCAAAAAGGACATCTGGCTAATAAAATAACAAGTTACAAACTGCTAATGAAAATGAGGATTTCAACGAGGTAAAGTATTTGGTACATTCATCACCATCATCATCATCATCATCATAATTTTCAGCCGTTTGACTGTTGACTTGACAGTGGACGATTACACTGCTGAGTATAGACCTCTCATCCTGTACGTCACTTGACTGGTCCCGGTCCTGCGCTAACCTCTTCCAAAACCCGCACTCTTTCGAATGTCGTCTACCCATCGAGCGGACGGACGCCGTATGATGTCCACTATGATGATGCTGCTGTCTATCATCAAACTTCTAAAATCTTTTTTGTATTCTCCAGATAAAACCTGATTTGTACATTCATTGTTGTGATGATTATATTAAATAGTCATAACTTGTAAATCAAACATCGTCATTTTACTCTGAATATAACCACATGAAACATCATCTTATAATACTCGTAAATTACAAATCGCGTTATATAAATACAAAATGACAAAATACGAAATCATTTCTTGGCTACATCTGCCATATCGCTATCTTAAAACAATCATCGGTGCGATTTGCTTTCATCTCCGCCAGTCACTTGCTTCTTTGATGTGGACTCAGCCGTGGTGATCAAATATATGCCAACCATTTTGATCCTTATGCCCTAAACATAAATTTGAAAGTGTATACTTGGACGTGACTTTGGTTTAAATGAATCAAAATGGGACATCACATGTGTTTTCGAACGATGGTATCAAAATTGACAGATTAATAAGAGCATTATATGTATTGCAAATTGTCTCTCTGCGAGATCAGATTAAAAATGAGACCATCCGCAGCAGAACCAAAATAACCGAAATAGCTCACCGCATCGCTAAACTGAAGTGGCAGTGGGCAGGGCACATTGCGCGTAGAACCGATAGGCGTTGGGGCGGGAAGGTTCTCTAGTGGCGGCCACGTACCGGAAGGCGCAGCGCGAGTAGGTGGACTGATGACCTGGTGAAGGTCGCAGTAGTCCGCTGGATGCGGGTGGCACAGGACCGGTCATTGTGCATCTTTGGGGGAGGCCTATGTTCAGCAGTGGACGTCTTTCGGCTGATATGATGATGATGATGTATAACAAATGTAATGGTATCATGTTTAAACCATTCGTCAGTAGAATGCAAATAAAAAAGTAAGCAAATATGGCTGACTTTCCAAAGCATTTGACGTCTTTGAAACATAATTATCGTGAAACACGTTCGCAGATATAGTTGGGTAAGGCCGCGGATTTTGACGAATGTGACATAGACATAACATAAAAAAAATACGTTACGTTACCATAAAACACAACGAAAGTTACTATAAAGCTCAACTCATACTGGTATGAAATCTGATTAAATAAAGGTCGTAAAAAAACATATTTTTATCACTAAATACTTGTTTTAATCAAATGTAATAATCAACTCATATAATGTAATTTCTCAAACTTAGTTATTACTTAAATTAACAGTATTTACAAATGTTTTAATGCTAAATCTTTGGAACTAAATAAACTAAATTAAATCACCATAAATGCTTAAATGGAAAATGAACTGTTATTAATTAACACTAATAAACGCGTTAATAATTATACTGTATTTCATTAGCCGCAGGCGGGTAAAATTACCCACTGAAAAAAGCTGATTACTTCTAAAAACGCAAATCAAAATACCTAAATAACAACATAATTTTATTTGTTTCGCAAACACTTGTTACAGTATGCTGTCATTCAAAATCTAATAAAACACATTTAAATTAGAAAATTTCTGTGTCCACTTCCCTTTACCACATATTTTCGTTACGTAACATAAAAAATACGTTACGTTTTGTAAAAATGTAACGTATTCGTAACACAAGTGTAACGTATATTTGAAAAAAGGTTGATTATCTTGGTAAATAATTGCAATCTGAACATGCTACTGACGTTTAAAACTAAACCCTTTCGTATGAAAAAACAGCCGTTTAATAATAATCACTACTTACCGTGAAAATCACACTACCACTTTAGACGTTTTTTGCTAAAATTTTCGCCGCGTGCACTGTGACAACCATTTGTTAACGAATTAATGGGAGTGAGAGTGCTTATGGGTGTCGCCCTACTAGAATAAGAGTTGCTAGTGTCGATAAACAAATTTCTACCAACATTGGCTTAAATATGACCTTAAAAAAGCGTTACGAAAGTATCGTAACGTAAGTTTGGAATTGGTGACCCAAAAAGTAAAGGGAAATAAAACAGTAAAATTGTTCACATATCATAAGTCCTTAATGAACGAAGCAATCTTTTATCATTATAATTTGGTTTAAAAACAAACATTTAATGCTGACAAGTCTAATAATATATAAAAAAAAGGTTTTAAGTACTCGTAGTCGAAAAAATTACTCGACTTTCGTTACGTTTTTGGCAGAAATATTTACTTATTAATTTTAAATAAAGAGCTAAATTAGCTATTTTATTTGATTACATGTAACTGAGCATAGGGGAATATTTTAAAATTGATCAGAGTTCTCTAGATGTTATGAGTATTTTTTTATGAGCAAGACAAATTTTAAGCTCCGAATTCGTCAAAATCCGCGGCCTTACCCAGTTATTATTAAGGTGGAAGTACTAGTACCCGACGCTGTACCAATTACTCGTCATCATAGCTTGATTTGCCATCGATAAGATAAAATCAACTATTAGGGCATTAAACCTATCTAATCTACCTACCTTTAATGCTTTATATCCCAACTTTGAAATAATTAGCTTTTATCTAAATTATTTGCATAATTTTAATACAGGCTGACATTTATTAGGACTGACAGTTAATATGTTCAATGTCCCAATATGTGACATCAATCTTGTACTGAGGTGCCATCTATTGGGACTGCCAGTCACCCTATAATATAAATACTATATGTATAACAAAACTTACATACTCCTCTTCCAAAACACATGACAATACTTTATGTAGATTTATAAATATGTATACTCAAAATATCGTGATTCAAACAAATATTATCTGTTATAGTTCGAGAAATATAATTTGACCGACTGTTATCTCACTTAAGACCTTTGTTTTGCGTCATTAACAACAGAAAAGTGCTCGACTGCTGATTGTCTAGTAAGTGTTAACGCCAAACAAAAGGTCGTAAGTAAGATAACAGTCGGTCAAATTATATTTCTCGAACTATAACATGTAATGTATTGGTACTTCCACCTTACGTTAATTTAATACTAAAAATATCTATTATGTTCTAAAAGAGTGTGATTATGGAATAATTCAAATATTTAGGTTTGTTTACATTCATCGAGGCTATAGTTCGCACATGTTGACAGACATGTCGGCATACTGATCGACCGTCCAAGTTCAAACACGAAAAGGCCGAACACATATTTAAACGGGAAGATTACATGAATTATATATTACGGTTTTAGGGCACTGTAAACAGTTTACTAGGTATTTATATGGACTGAATCAAATTGTTCTATTAAATAAATATCTTGGGACATCTTGCACAAATTATTATCGATTTGATGGTTATTATTGAAATATTTTCAGCCTCCATAGCCTAGTTGGTAGTGACCCTGCCTACGAAGCTGGAGGAGAACCCGGAAGGGTTAAAATCCCGGCGAGGGCATTATTTGTGTATTTATTTATCACAAATATTTGTTCCTTGGTCATGACTGTCCTATTTATTTAAGTATCTATTATTTCGAATCTACCATTTCTTTCTTATAACACAAAGGTGCAGATGCCGCCACAGCTTTTGCTGATTTTTTTTCTAGTGTATTTTTACCCAATACTCCACTTCTTGACACTGACTTGGCCATGCGAAATGACTTATCTGTATCGGCTAGTCGAATCCACATAAATGATATATCTTTAGAAGACATAAACACTGCAATTGACAAACTGAGGCCTAGAAGTGCAGTTGGCCCTGACAATGTCCCCTCATTTATTATTTAAGCTGCCAAAGAATTTATACTTTACCCCATCTACCACATTTTTAAACTCATTATCTCTACAAGTAAATATCCCACTATTTGGAAAACTTCACGTGTTAAGCCCATACCAAAAACTAAAAACTTATCTAAAGCTGAAAACTACCGTCCCATTGCCATTCTGTCCTGTTTATCTAAAGTTTTTGAATCCATTTTACACAATAAAATCTCCATCCAAATTGCTCCCTACCTTTCTGACTGTCAACATGGTTTTCGCGCCAAAAGATCAGTTAATAGTAATCTACTATTAGTAACAGACACTATTTCACGATATTTAGACCAAGGCTCCCAAGTTGACATAATATATTTTGACTTTCAAAAGGCATTCGACCGTGTCGATAATGACACTCTTCTAGAAAAACTTGCTACGTTTGGTTTTACTCCGAAACTCCTCCGTCTAATTGCCGACTACTTCAAAGATCGACAACAGTTTGTGCGACACGGTTGTTTTGATTCTTCTCCATACCATACCCGGTCTGGCGTTAGCCAAGGCTCCATACTCGGTCCTTTGTTTTTCATACTAATGATTAACGACATTGAAAATGTGCTCCAAAACTCTAGTTGCTTACTCTACGCGGATGACCTTAAGCTTATACGCTGCATAAACAACCACAATGACTGCAACCTACTACAACAAGATATAGACGCTCTTCTCCACTGGAGTATAAATAACAAATTACTTTTCAACCCCTCTAAATGCTGCGTAATGTCTTTCAGTCGATCTGCTACACCACATCACCATATCTATTTATTAGACTACAATCAAATTACCCGTGTTAACTCAGTTAAAGATCTTGGTG
Organism: Thaumatotibia leucotreta; assembly: GCA_025490895.1. Lineage (NCBI taxonomy): Eukaryota > Metazoa > Arthropoda > Insecta > Lepidoptera > Tortricidae > Thaumatotibia > Thaumatotibia leucotreta. The sequence goes on from JALPQI010014657.1 coordinate 29,225, forward strand.
TTATATTTGATCCGAAACTCACTTTCAATCAACATATCACATCTCTTGCATCCGACTGCTATAAAAGATTAGGTTTCATCACTCGCAACGCAAGTAACTTTACGAACCCTAAAACTCTGCAATTATTATATACCGCACTAGTTAGGAGCAAAATCGAATCCGCCTCTATAATCTGGAGCCCACATGAAGCAACTCATGCCCTGCTCCTAGAAAAGGTCCAAAAAGTTTTTCTACGTTTCCTGTACAAGAAAACATATGGATACTACCCTTTCCTCTACCCCACCAAATTCCTACTCGGTACATTAGGTTTCAACTCCCTACAGGTTAGGCGCACTTATGACTTACTTTACATTATTTGTCAGATTCTTAGGGGCGATTCGGATTGCATAGAATTGACTACTAGGACCGTTGCTTTATTCGTTCCCGATAAATACTTGCGCAGCCGAAACCATCACCTCCTTGCTGAGGAGACGGCCCGCACGTTAGCTCACCAATTTTCCCCAATCCCACAGGGACGTGTCTTGCTGAACAAACTTTTAACTACTTTACCTTACTGCGACTTATTTCATGAGAAGCCATCCACTTTGAAACCCCGTTTATTGAAGTTCTGCGAGGATATTAATTAATTATATGTGTGTCATTATATTTTCTTAGTTTCGTTTTTAATGTACTTTGTCAAACAACGCATTGGCGTAAGCTGTAATGTTGTGTGATATCTATTAAACAAATAAACAAATATGTCGTCGCTTAGTACCCACATCACAAGCCTTAATTGAGCTTACCCTGGGATTAGGTCGATTTGTGTAAGATTTACCCAGATATTTATTTATTTATTTTGATTTTGTTTTATGGACTTATGTATATTAATTCTAATTGTCATAGTACCGAAGAAAAATACAGTTTACCAACGCCTGAGGCGGGATATAAACCCACGTCATTTTCACTCTTAGGGACACCCAAATAGCGTTAGATTAAAAAACCTTATTTACAGTCAGGTTTGTAACGACAATTAAGTCCGATATTCGAAAATTTAACTCTATAGGCGTTTTTATATTGCAATATTGCTTATACATAGTTTATACTGCCGAGATTGTATACGTTTATCCTCACAGGCATTGTAAAATATTGTACATAATTCGTGTTGGTAAGCTTTGAACACATGTATCATAAAATTCATAAATAGTATTGTTTTAAATTAATTACTACTGTACGAACTACTCGGAGTTTAACTAATACGCCACTAGATGGCGTGGCCTCGACCGAAAACTAGCTAACGATGTCCCAACGTAATTTTATGAACAACTAACTTTTTTGTATTTTTTGAGGACTTGCGTGGAGACTGTTAGTAGGATAAATAGCATCCTGTTGGTTATTTAATATGGTATTTGTTCTTTGCTATTCACTTTGAGACCCTGATTTTATACAGCTACTATTATGTAATGTATGAAAATTGATTCTAGCTCCAAAGCCCATTACAAAGTTACAATGCAATTTTGATTGCTTCCGCATTCATTGAAAAACTCATAAAACGAAAATGTCCGTTTTTAACTTTATTTATAAAAGTTCTAGCGATAGTTCAATAACAAATTAACTTCATTAATATCCGCCTATCGGAGTTTAATAGCTGAGGACATAAACTAACTTCTATGAATTCTAAACAAAGTTCTATGAAACCAATCAACTCTCAATATTGGTTATGGAGTTGAGGTATAGATAAATTATCCAGAGTTAGGAAATGCACTTGTAGGTATTAGTAAAACCGACCATGAGCATATCGGACCATGCTCAGTGTAGGGCCGGTCATGTTCGAAGAAGTTTTATTTTAAATTATTATGTCGCTTTTTAAGATTTTTTTATATTTTTGGACCCACGGATTAAAAGATAGAGGAGGGACACAATCTTTTTATACTGGAGATGCACTAAAAATTTTTTTTTCTTTCACTTTGACGGCGTAATTAATAATATATGTACCTATAAACCTATACTCTGCAACTGTAGCTCAGGTAGCCAAGCTTCAGACAGACGGACAGACAGACATGGCGAAACACACACCTTATTATTTTTCACATACCAAACACAGTCAAAGGTAAATTAAGATGAATATAAAAATGCTCAAAAATATGTCCCAGTGCACTTTAATTCTTAGTAATAAAGAACGTCGTAACATATTTATAACAAGAGGATGTCTTCGATGCATATTTTTGCTCTTGACTGTACATAGCGTGTTAAATAACACATATAGTCGAAATAAAAACCTCAATTCTATGAAATCGGTTGAAAACAGTTTCAGCACTTCAAAATCGTATATTGTAGTAACGCGACCCGCGAAACACGACATACGCAAACCCGTATTTATTTTAGTGCAGAAAGTGTTCAAACACTTTGACAGAGGAAACTTTCCTAATATCAGCCGAATAAGGTTTCGTGCCCTACTTACAAGCGCATAAATATGTATACAGCCATCAAAAATATCGAAGCGGCTATGGTTCCGAAAATATCTGAACATGCAATCTATGACAATAGTTAGTTTAGTTAATTAGGGTTAAATCTGAGGTCATATTATTGAACTTTATCTACATCCATAATATAATTTCCCTATTTCATATTCAGAAGCCGTAATGTAATGACCTAACTGGTGTCTGCGGCTGTATCATAATGTTAACATTAAAGTACAGTGTATCATAAAGTTAACATTAAAGTGTCGGTGTCAGTACATTCATGTTAACATTACAAAGTCAACTTTTTAAACACTCGTGTGATCTTATTAAACCACGCTCATGTTTCATCATCATCAGCCTATAATAGTCCACTGTTGGACGTAGGCCTCACCTATTAACGTATAGACGCATTAGGAGGTAAATGCCCATAATCGCCACGCTGGGCAAGCGGGTTGGCGATCGCAGTAATGTGTCCACTATGATGACGCTGCTGCCCATCATCAATCTTTTATCAAATAATGGTCAGTGACACTTCAATCCTTTAGTCAACTCTTAAGACACCCGTAGGAGGAGTTGGGGTGGTGACAAATGTATTCTTACTGCCGTCACCACACGGCTGTTTTCGATCGATGTGTTTTGAAATCATAAATCATAAAACATAAATCATTTATTTGCGTATGAATAGGGTCAGGTTACAGGTGTTGTTAAAAGGTATACATGTATCTCCTAATTCAACTGTCCACAAACAGCATGCAAATATTAATTCCTAATGCTAACATTATAGATATACCTTTATATTATATTTAAATAACTGGCACAATAAAGAATAATAATATTAATAATACACAATTGAGATTAATAAAATATTAAGAATGTCACAAGTTATACAGAATAATTTAAAAAGTCGCCTAGTGAATAATACATTTTGTCTAATTGATCCTAATACGAAAAAAATATATGGAAAAAATGGTCCAACTACGCTACCGAGTGTTCGCGATTGGCATCTTGGCCACGTATTCAGCTGTTCATTGAAAGTTATACTACCGATCAAATACAGTCGTTATCAGATATACACCGTGGCCTGTTGTAACCCGAAATCCGACCGATTTTGACAGTATAATTATTCTTGACCACATTTAGAAACTATAATGTCATAGAAACTTTTCTGGATATCAAAGTCAAAGTCAAACTATTATTTATTCAAGTAAGCTTATTAATAAGCATTTTCGAATCGTCTGACATTATCAAGAGAGCAAAAAAATCTACTATCGCCTAGTTACAGTTATTTTATTACCAATTGAAGAAAAAACATTATATTTTCTAATTGTTATTCAGTAGAAAATGTATTTTTAACGGCCACAGTGCCATTTTGGAGAATAGTTTAACTAACCTCATTATTAGATGTCAAAAATTGAGAATGAAACCCTTAAAAAATGAGGTTTTAAAAAAAACGATAATACTCATTTTAAGTGCCAGTTTTATGAATAACATTTACTTTTCATGTTATAATACATTCAAAAATTATTTTCGCCAAAAATTACAAAACTAATAATAATACTTTTTGTTTGTTCTTACATCAAAATTGCGTGGTTAAAATCTTTCGGGTTACAAGAGCCCACGGTGTATGTGAGCGGCCAGGTTACTCACAATCATCTGAACAAGCCTTTATTATCATGGCGGTAGAGTTCACGTTCACATAGTTTTGACCACCGTGTCCGCTCCTATATATCTGAAGGAGGATGTAAAGACGGAACCGATCCCCAAAGACATTTAGTTTGGTATTGTGAAGTAATGCGCTGAGAGTGGTTCCAATTTGGCTGATTAGTGGTCCAGGGGCTTCTAAAATGTTCGGTCGGGGTTTAAACGTATTATGGGAAGGCGGGGTTATTTGGGATAGCGGGGGGAGTAGGGCATATTTACAAATAAACAATATAAATAAATGCAACAAAGGTAACATCTGGTTAGATAGGACAATAAATATATTCACGATTCAAAATTGAGGATTATCAAACGACAGTTACTGTAATAAAGACGCAATTTATATTTTATTTTAGAGCGGTTATCACTGAAAATCTTCACTTTAGAAAAAAAAATGTATTTTGGGAACCTAATATTTTTAAAACACCTATTCAATGATAACCTGTATTAAAGGATTACGGCAAATAAAAAAAAATCATCCTTACGAAATGGGGAGGTACCCGAAATATTTTTTTAGTATACAGATGGTGCATATTTTACGCGTTAGTGCGAAAAGTGTCATAATTTTAAGTCGGGTCCAAAACTTTGGAGGGTCATCTCTACTAAAAAATGTCGTATGAAACACGTGCAAAAAGTGTGTACTATTTTTCTATATTTTATTCTACAACTTTGTGACATTATTAATATGTATACGATATTGCAAATGTATAGTACTAGCGGCATAGGAGCTATGCTGCGGATACATAGACAGGCGGACAGATGAACATGGCGAAACTATAAGGGTTCCTAGTTTACTACCTAAAAATAGGAATGGATAAACAATATTTCTTTTCTATTAATATTCCGTGATACAATATGTGAGTAGCCTAGCGGTAAAAAACGCATGGCTGCTACGCAGCGCGGCTCGTACCAATGGATTTTTCAAAAAACTTATGTACGAAATATCATTTGATATTCACAAGTGCTTTACGGTGAAGGAAAACATCGTGAGGAAACCTGTATACACCTGCGAAGAAATTCAAGGGTGTACGTGAAGTCCCCCAACAAGTACTGGGCCAGCGTTGGGACCACGCAAAATAGGCGAGTTTGATGTCGAGTTGCGGAAAAAATGGCCAGAATACAACAACAACAACAACATGTGACAATCAATTAGCTCAACCCGCTATATAATTATTTACGTATTTTTTTCATGCTATTAAATTTTCCCACCGTCTAGCGAAAAATAAATACGCAAAGAACTAAAACAAATTACCACTAATAATACTATAGACAGTTCTACCTCTCGATACGAGGTATTGGAATCGGAACTGATGATGTCACCGGTCTGACGTCTGGCAACGGATTACGTTCAGAATGCACTAATTAACTTGCACGTATATCCCTTAATGTAGATTTCAGCGAAGTAACGCCCGGTTCAATTAATTACTTAAAACTGGGAATGACAGACGTGTGCGCTGACGTGGTGAAACTATGTGAATAAAATATTGAGAAAATCATGGATTAAGCTATTTTAATGTTATTCATTTTAAACTGTCAATCCAAGCAGAAAATTTACTTAAGCAAGTAATTTTTAAAAAATCTGAATGTAGACTACAATTTGTTAAAAATAATAATAAGTTTTTTTTTGAGCAAAATACCTACCTCATTTACTATACGGGTATTTAAAGTACTTTCCCTTCATGTTCCATAGATTTGGGACGCTATGTCGTCAGTCTCCGTAGCCTAGTTGGTAGTGACCCTGCCTACGAAGCTTGAGGTTCCGGGTTTGAATCCAGACGAAGACATTATTTGTGTATTTATTCATCACAAAAAATCTTCTATCTGTCTAATTTGTATACGAGTATCTATATAAGTGTCTAACTATTATATACATATATCGTCGCTTCGTACCCACATCACAAGCCTTAATTGAGTTTACCGTGGGACTAGGTCGATTTGTGTAAGATGTCCCAAGCTGTATTTTGTTCATATTCACCCCATTTTACGGAACGCGCAAGATTTGTCGGTTAACTTTGTGACAGCGCTCCCCTCTTCATAATTTATGACATCAACTCAACCCCATGTATGTACAGTTGCCATCAGATATATCTAAACAGCTACGGTGCTCAAAAATATCTCAACATCCTCTATAACGCCATG
>JALPQI010014658.1:0-28079 GCA_025490895.1 Thaumatotibia leucotreta
ATAACAGAAGTCTTTGCCCCGGAGTAAAGTATCCCCTCGCTTTATTGAGCACCCCGAGCTTTTTGGATGCCAGCGTAGCTTTTCCCTCTAGGTGACATCGGAATTGAACGTCGTTGGAAATGTCGACTCCGAGGATCCCAATACTCCCTGACATGGTAAGAGCTGTGTCTTGGAACTTTGGAGCCACAGTAAATGGGGTTTTTTAAGCGGTAAACGCGCAAACTTGTGTCTTTGTGGGGTTGAACCTGACTAGGTTATCCCGACCCCATAACGAGACTCTAGATAAAGTGTTCTCGATGTCAGACACAAGTTTTCCGCGACTTTCCAGTACCACAGAGCGAGGGATATTAGCACGGCCTGTGTAAAAAGTATCCCCAGTACTGTCATCCGCATAGCAATGGAGATCGCCGATAGACAACTGCTAGTACTGCTTAGTAATTTAACCATACCTACTGTCTTAACCCTTAAATTGTCAAATTTAAAAAAAGTCGTGCGTTCCAACCTCTTCGCCATTGTGTAGAGCACAAAATTCTGTCTAAGAAAAAAATACAAAAAGTGGGTCAATGACTATGTACACTGTGAGTGTGAGGAACATTGCCAATTTGAGGGCACGCTGTCGTATGTGTTCACTGGTAATTCAACTTATTTTTAAAATAGGCTTTGAAACGTTGGCTCTTATCATTTTAAGTTCTTTACAAGAAAATTTTGTCATATCAATGTTAGTTAAGAGAAAAGTTTTTAGGTATTTACGTGTTTTTAAGAAAATCCTAGTTGTGACAGCCATATTAAACAAAAAGGCGTACAAACATTACACAGGTATATAATGTTTGTATTAGGAATTATTTTAAATAACTAAATAAAATAACAAAAAGGTTGTGGAAACCTGAAAACTTTATTTGACAATGACATAAGAGACTTTGACGGATTTGACAATAACGCGTCTGTCGTAGTTTCGTTGGCCTCGAACTCCAATTACTAGTGTAGTCTGCAATTTTCTAAACGTATGCAGAAATAGGATTTTAATTTATGTTTAGTTAAATTGCTGTACCAAATGTTATTAACACCTGAGGTGATACCAGCGCAATACCAACTTTGTTACTAATAATTGCGGATAATTCCGTTTTTATTAAAATATCTTATATTTACGTGAAAATAAGTAAATAATATTGTTTCTATAAATTAAAGAATTAAAATTACCAATAAATAAGATATCTCAACGTCTGTTTTTAGAAAATAAGGAATTACTATTGTTTGAACATTGCATTGTTGTGGCAATATTTTCGTAGATTCTTTGGCCTCGAACTCCAATTAGTGGTTTACCCCCTTATTCATAAACGTTTGCTAACTTAACAAGCCGCTAATAATTGTTTGCCCCTTTCGGTCTTAACAATATACCCATAAGAGCAAATGGGACAAACAATTATTAGCGGCTTGTTAAGTTAACAAACGTTTATGAATAAGGGGGTTAGTTAATAGGAGAGACCTACGTCCAGCAGTAGACTGAGATAGGCTGATGATAGTGATGATGATCCATGATGCGATAATGGTGATTGTGTCGCAGTTGGGTGAACGAAGGCTGCTCCACGGGCTGCCTGGAGATGGCGGAGATGCTAGCAGCCGAGACACCAGTGCGGCTCGACCTGCTCCTGTCTCTCGCTCCCCCTCCCAGCAACTCCGTGCTGGTGCCCAACGAGGTAGGTCCCACACCAGCCCAGCGGTGGACGAAGGCTGCCTGGAGATGGCGGAGATGCTAGCAGCCGAGACACCAGTGCGGCTCGACCTGCTCCTGTCTCTCGCTCCCCCTCCCAGCAACTCCGTGCTGGTGCCCAACGAGGTAGGTCCCACACCAGCCCAGCGGTGGACGAAGGCTGCCTGGAGATGGCGGAGATGCTAGCAGCCGAGACACCAGTGCGGCTCGACCTGCTCCTGTCTCTCGCTCCCCCTCCCAGCAACTCCGTGCTGGTGCCCAACGAGGTAGGTCCCACACCAGCCCAGCGGTGGACGAAGGTTGCCTGGAGATGGCGGAGATGCTAGCAGCCGAGACACCAGTGCGGCTCGACCTGCTCCTGTCTCTCGCTCCCCCTCCCAGCAACTCCGTGCTGGTGCCCAACGAGGTAGGTCCCACAGCCCAGCGGTGGACGAAGGCTGCCTGGAGATGGCGGAGATGCTAGCAGCCGAGACACCAGTGCGGCTCGACCTGCTCCTGTCTCTCGCTCCCCCTCCCAGCAACTCCGTGCTGGTGCCCAACGAGGTAGGTCCCACACCAGCCCAGCGGTGGACGAAGGCTGCCTGGAGATGGCGGAGATGCTAGCAGCCGAGACACCAGTGCGGCTCGACCTGCTCCTGTCTCTCGCTCCCCCTCCCAGCAACTCCGTGCTGGTGCCCAACGAGGTAGGTCCCACACCAGCCCAGCGGTGGACGAAGGTTGCCTGGAGATGGCGGAGATGCTAGCAGCCGAGACACCAGTGCGGCTCGACCTGCTCCTGTCTCTCGCTCCCCCTCCCAGCAACTCCGTGCTGGTGCCCAACGAGGTAGGTCCCACACCAGCCCAGCGGTGGACGAAGGTTGCCTGGAGATGGCGGAGATGCTAGCAGCCGAGACACCAGTGCGGCTCGACCTGCTCCTGTCTCTCGCTCCCCCTCCCAGCAACTCCGTGCTGGTGCCCAACGAGGTAGGTCCCACACCAGCCCAGCGGTGGACGAAGGCTGCCTGGAGATGGCGGAGATGCTAGCAGCCGAGACACCAGTGCGGCTCGACCTGCTCCTGTCTCTCGCTCCCCCTCCCAGCAACTCCGTGCTGGTGCCCAACGAGGTAGGTCCCACAGCCCAGCGGTGGACGAAGGCTCCACGGGCTGCTTGTCCCTGCAACTCCGTGATAATGCCCAACGAGGTCTGTTGTCATTGTCTCGACACCACATCGATGTTCAAAATGGTATTTTAACATTTTCAATTTTGGATCATGAACTTCAACATTCTGTAAAAAAAAACGTTTATGAAACAGAAGCTTTTATATAATATTATGTTTTGTTAGATTGTTTACTCGTTATTTTAATTAAATACAATATTAAATAATACGTTTGTCGTTTAAGTTGGTCAAAAATTACCAGTTCATTTGTTGGGTATTTTGGCCAAAAACAACAAAAAAAATAATTAAAAAAAATAGTCAGACTTCGTCAAAGACAGCCATGGCTTAAATGGTTCTAAATGGTCTATACTTACTTCACCTAAAAGCTTTGCATCGGACTACCAATCAACCTGTATATACCTCGTCCGGAAATATGAGGTTGCCCGCCTCAGTCCTATCCAATCTATAAGTCTTCGGCCGGCAATCCCTTTCGTCCCGGCCTTATGAAATGTACTGTTGCAGGGCGAGCTAACGGCTTCGGAGAGCGGCGCCGAGCTGACGACCTCGGCCTCCATGGCCATGGTGGAGCCCAGCAGCTCCGCCGAGAAGAGGATCCTCGACCTCATGGCCGGTACTTACTCTAATACTGTGTATAGTTGACTGACAGCATCAGAGAGCGACGAGCTGACCACGTCGGCTCCATGGCCATGGTGGAGCCCAGCAGCTCCGCCGAGAAGAGGATCCTCGACCTCATGGCCGGTACTTACTCTAATACTGTGTATAGTTGACTGACAGCATCAGAGAGCGACGAGCTGACCACGTCGGCTCCATGGCCATGGTGGAGCCCAGCAGCTCCGCCGAGAAGAGGATCCTCGACCTCATGGCCGGTACTTACTCTAATACTGTGTATAGTTGACTGACAGCATCAGAGAGCGACGAGCTGACCACGTCGGCTCCATGGCCATGGTGGAGCCCAGCAGCTCCGCCGAGAAGAGGATCCTCGACCTCATGGCCGGTACTTACTCTAATACTGTGTATAGTTGACTGACAGCATCAGAGAGCGACGAGCTGACCACGTCGGCTCCATGGCCATGGTGGAGCCCAGCAGCTCCGCCGAGAAGAGGATCCTCGACCTCATGGCCGGTACTTACTCTAATACTGTGTATAGTTGACTGACAGCATCAGAGAGCGACGAGCTGACCACGTCGGCTCCATGGCCATGGTGGAGCCCAGCAGCTCCGCCGAGAAGAGGATCCTCGACCTCATGGCCGGTACTTACTCTAATACTGTGTATAGTTGACTGACAGCATCAGAGAGCGACGAGCTGACCACGTCGGCTCCATGGCCATGGTGGAGCCCAGCAGCTCCGCCGAGAAGAGGATCCTCGACCTCATGGCCGGTACTTACTCTAATACTGTGTATAGTTGACTGACAGCATCAGAGAGCGACGAGCTGACCACGTCGGCTCCATGGCCATGGTGGAGCCCAGCAGCTCCGCCGAGAAGAGGATCCTCGACCTCATGGCCGGTACTTACTCTAATATACAGCGTGTGCATTTTATACGACCGAATAATTATCATCATCATCAGCCTATGATAGTCCACTGCTGGACGTAGGCCTCCCCTATTGACTATGCGTATAAACGCATTAGGAGGAAAATACCCATAATCGCCTGGCTGGGCAAGCGGATTGGCGATCGCAGTAATGTGTCCACTATGATGACGCTGCTGCCCATCATCAATCTTTTATCCAATAATGATCAGTGACACTTCAATCCCTTAGTCGACTCTTACGACACCCGCAGGAGGAGTTGGGTGGTGACAAATGTATTCTTACTGCCGTCACCACACGGTGGACATGCACTATCCATATTAAGTAATCCAGCTATAATGTCTGAGCCTACGAATCGTATGAGATAATTCATTTCGTTAAATTTTGTTGTTAATTAGTTGTTTTGATTTTTCTGAAGTGCAACCCAGCAGCAATGTATGGAATCCAACTGACATGACACTCGTATGACGTTTAGTTATTATCAAACCGGAATCAGAAAGGGATTCGAAAGTACTGTTGACACAACAAATGACAGAATATTTATCAAGAAAAGCGTTGTTTATAAGTAGATGTTGCGAGTGATTAATTAATCTATTGTCTGTAAATCTCTGAACTTAAACTACAAATAATTATATTGATTTAACTATGAATATATCCTAGATTGACTTACACACTGTCGTGTCAACAGTACTTTCAAATCCCTTTCTAATCGCGGTTTGATAATACTTATGTTGACGCTAATTATCAGACATCGTACGATTTCCAGCGTTTTTGGTGCAGTGTAGTTCAATTAAGGGATGTGAACTTATTCGAAAGGAGATAGCGAGTTAAGGTTCATCTTTGTGTTACAACGTGTTATGACACGTTAAAGCTAAAATTGACCCCTGGATTCCTTTAACTCAACTACATTTCACCAAACCCCTAGAAGTTTAGTCAAAGGAATCCAAGTTTAAGTTGAAACGAGTAACACGTTGTAAGACAATAACGAACCTTAATTCACTATCTCCTTATAAATAACTTACACCGTATCCCTTAATTTAAAACTACACTGCACTAAAAATGCTGGAATTCCTACGATCTCTGCTAATTATTGTAGCTACCAGTGGATACAATACATTGCGTGCTCAATGATTTTGTATGAATAAAATACCTTATTTTATGTAAACAGGTTCCCTAAGCCATTAGTAGTTAGTGATCGCCATTGAAATATACACACGCTGTATTTTAATATATCTATACTAAAATAAATAGGAGCAAAAGTTTCACTGTACACTAAATGCATATATAATCTGTTGCAGAATGATCTTATACAAGTATCTGAATGGTGCCTTCGCAATCATATGTATCTAAATATCGATAAATGCCACGTTATTTTATTTTCAAATAAGAAGAGTAAACTCCTTTATAACTATGAACTATCCGGTCAGAGTCTTGATAGAAAAGCTGTCGTGAAGGATCTTGGCATTTTATTTGACGATCAGCTCAGCTTTAGGCCACACTACGATTACATCGTGAGTAGGGGCAGGCAGTTGTTGGGATTCATCTTCAGGAATACTAAAACCTTTAAAAACCCTAATAGTTTTATCACGTTGTTCCTTAGCCTGGTGAGAAGTGTTCTTGAGTATGGATCCCCGGTTTGGTCGCCACATTATTCCGTACACATCTCGGCCATAGAGGCAGTGCAGAAGCTATTCTTAAGGGTTCTTGCATTTAAATTTAATCTTGGTCGTGCATATAAGTCGTATACTAATCGGTTAACTAAATTTAATATCACTACCTTGGAAGCTAGGCGAAAAATGTATGACTTTTTATACCTATACAAAATTATACACTCTAGATTGGATTCTGCAGCCCTTTTATCTGCCATAACTTTCAACACTCCTAGGTTTAGGGGCCGTGCCTCAAGGCTTTTCGCACTTAGAGTTTATAGAAATAATACTTCCTTCTTTAATCCTATTACTAGAATGTGCCGCCAGTACAATGACCTTATAGCCTATAGTAATAATAGTAATAATAAAAATAAAAATAACAACGCTTGTTTAGACCTGTTTAATCCGCACTTTGCCAAGTTTAAGAGATGCTTGGCCGACATCCTCTTTCCCCCTTGAAACTTGTCGAATGGAATATCACCTGTAATTTTGATTTCTAGTAGCTTAACGTTAGTCTCATTCAACTATGTTTTTTTTACCAGATGTTGATATTTTTTGTCTTAATAGTAACCTGACTGTGTTACACAGTGTGATGTGTGCGGTCGGCTCTAGAAGTATGTTAGGGGTTTTGTTCTAATACCTTACACAGACGTTTCTGAATTTGTACGAACACATATTGTTAGAGGTGACTGTACGCACATACCTACTATGTATTACTAACCTTATGGAAATTAGTTATTTTTGCGCTTATTTGTAACTCATGTTGTGTACACTTACTTTGGATCTCGTGCTAGCATATATGCCATTTGATGCTTACTTGTTAAATCCTTATTGTACGATGTCTGTTTGGTGTACCAAATAAACAAAAATAAAATAAATAAATAAAATAAATGCCGAGACATACTGAATGCGTGCGGGTTGTAGCGTATAAAATGGCATCGTAGATAGCACACCACCTTCACGTCACGCGCACGTGTACTTTACGCAAGCGGAGTACCATCTAATATGACATTTCACACGCTACAACACGCAAGCCACGCACACGGGCACGTGCACGTGCTGGAGACCCATTCGGTGTGACTCAGCCTTAAATCCTTTGTACAACAATGGCCGGCAATCATAAACTTGTTGTTTGTTGTGTATTTATTTATTTTTGTATGGACTTACGTTTTGTTGATTGTATTTTTAAGGATAAATTCTAACACAATGTATATTGTTAATTGAATATAATAAATTAAATTGAATTGAATATTAATTCACGCTTAGTAGGACGTGATAATAGCCATAATTATACGACTATTATCGTGTACATTGACATATTGCGGTATTAGAATGGTTTTACCTGTTGACAGAGGGTGGCGAAGACGCGATCAAACCGTCCCCCACCCGCACCATCGTGGCCGACAATAAACGCAAACTGGAAATCGCCGAGGCTGGCAGAAAGAAGGAGCGGGTCCACAGGTAATACTATAACTAGTATATAATAATAATAATAAAATAAATACTCTTTATTGTTCACCAGAAAATAAACAAATAAAACTACAGACAAAAGAAAAAGAAACTAAAACAGTGGTAGACAACAGGCGGTCTTATCGCTAATAAGCGATCTCTTCCAGACAACCTTTGGGTAATGGAAACTACACTACTTGGGTATATACTATTACGTATTACTATAATTATTATTTATTACGTATTACTATAATATACTATTATGTATTACTATAACGTAAAGTCTTACCCTCTTAGGCACTGGTCTCACCGCGAGCTACTTAACTAAACAAGCCGCTAAATATTGTTTGTCTGTTTCGGTTTTATAAATATGTCTATAAGAGCGAAAGAGAAACAATTCTTAGGGGCTTGCTAAGTTAGCAGACGTTTATGAATAAGGGGGCTACCCCCTTATGCTGCGGCTCCATTGAGGCGGAGAGGAGCGGAGATGTGCGAAATTTACCAATTACATTCTTCAAATTCAAAATTCGAAACATTGTGATGCTGTCTCATTGTCCAATTTTGCACATCTCCGCTCCTCTCCGCCTCAATGGAGCCGCAGCCTTAGGCACTGGTCTCACCGCGAGCTACTAAACTATGAACTACCGGCTATAAACACGAACAAAAGATACGCGGTGTGCGTATCTTTTGTTGCCCGGCGATGATAGCTGATAGCTGGGCGAGTATCGCCGTGTCTCTTTTATTTACACGGGAGTGCGTATCTTTTGTTCGTGTTTATAGCCGTTAGTTCATAGCTTAGTAGCTCGCGGTGAGACCAGTGCCTTATTCATAAACAAACACCGGTTTCGCGGGGGCAAAAATGTACCAGTGCTAGTGATTCATTAAATATCGACTTAGTTTATCGATATCCATAAAAATATTTTTTTAACCATTATTGTCATAACTAAACTAATGGCTAAGTTGGAATACGTTTAACTATGTGCAAACCTCTTTCATTCATACTTATTGCAACTATAAGCAACCGATATCTGACGTTGACTGTGTCGAGTCACTTTTGACAACCATTGAATCATTGAATAATTCATCTAGTACCTACAACAATATTATTTTGCTTTCCGATCAAATAAATCTACCTTTTTGTTTCTTAAGGCGGCTAAAAATGCCACGCAAGAAAAAAGTATCCGGAAAAGAAATAGAAGTGAGTCATAAAACAGAAATTCATCAAAACTATAAATTGTTTGAATTTGCTCCAATTACTACAGTTGACCTAGAAAGGTCGTTTAGTTGGCTAAAATGGATATTATCACCCAGGCGACGAAGATTAAAGTCTGAAAATGTAGAAAAAAATGTTGATTGTATATTATGAAAATTATATCAAATAATAAAGATAGTTAATTCCTCAAAAAGTTTATTTTTGTGTATATAGTTTCCTTCTTCATTCAAATTTAAAATTGAAATTACACAACGGTTGTACGACATTTTTATCGATATCAAATAATAAAATTAGTTTAATGTGTCCTCGCACTATTAAACGTCAGTACAGATTTGCCCCCGCGAAACCGGTGTTTGTTCATAAACCTCTCTTAACTAAATAAGCCGCTAAATATTGTTTGTCTGTTTCGGTTTTATAAATGTCTATAAGAGCGAAAGAGACAAACAATAATTAGGGGTTTGAAGACGTTTATTAATAAGGGGAATATCCCTCATTTATAAAAGTCGTTCATAAGTTAACAAGCCGCTCGCGATTTCGGGGTTGGTTTTATAGTAAAAGTTGCTCATACTGTACATAATAGGGCGTCTTAGGTTTTCAGTAGCTGGTATAACACCTAAAGTGTATGGAGCCTTCTTCGTATTAAATATCAGAATGTATTACAAGTAATCTTTGGTATTAGAATGTATTAAAACAACCTTGTTTTATAGTTCATTACTAATATGTACCTAGTTATACTGAGTCTAGGAAATTCCAGATTCTTTGGGCTGTAATATTCTATACCTCGTGAGGTTGAAGTACCTGCCTACCTAGGTGAATACTTCTTTTGTACATTAGTGGTCCGCAGGAGCAGAGCAGTAGCAGTTTCCTCTGATTCCTGGCAGAACCTGCATGTCGGTTCTTCTTTGTTACCCTAATAAGTAAGTGGTGTACTTGGTTTTCAGTTCGGCTTCGCTGGCGGGCACGGCGGCGCCCGAGCCGGCGCCGGAGCCCGAGACGCCGGAGGTGAGTGTCGTTTACTAATTGGACGTATTTATGCAAAAGGGAACCAATCCACACGAATCTATCATTTTAGAGATTAACTTTCTTGTGATTTAAAGTGTGAATTAGCATGAAAAATTCATGTGGGTTGGTTCCCTTTTTACTCCTATAATTACGTCCATTTTTGTTTAATCGGTGTTTCTATGCGATTTTGTTACGCGTTTTTTTTGTTCATTACCATCACCACTTTATTTACCGTTTTGTAACAGCAAACGAGACTATTATGCCATAATAGCAGACAAACATGCGTCTGCTACAAGATAATCGAAAATTTATACGCAGTTCGTCAATAATTTGGGAATGGTAATGACTTGATTGTTGCGACTGGATAATCGCATAGAACTACCCTACTGTAAAAAAAATATATAAAAATACTTACCGTCGAATTACCCTTTTCGACGCCACGTCACATATAAAAGTTGTCACTCAGACGCCATGTCAACTAAACGTCAAAACTGAATTTGAACTTTCACGTGCGTGTAGACCTATATTGCTCCGTGGACCTCTTATATTGCTGTCTTTGGCGGTGGACCTGCAGTACCAATATAAAAGTCGTTTGTGTCCAAAAGGTTAAATTTTGTATTTTGATAACTCCTGCGGGTGTCGTAACAGTCGACTAAGGGATTGAAGTGTCACTGACCATTATTTGTTAAAAGATTGATGATGGGCAGCAGCGTCATCATAGTGGACACATTACTGCGATCGCCAACTCGCTAGCCCAGCGTGGCGATTATGGGCATTTGCCTCCTAATGCGTCTATACGTATAGTTAATAGGAGAGGCCTACGTCCAGCAGTGGACTGAGAGAGGCTGATGATGTGTGTGTGATATATGATAAACGCTGTAACAATAAATATAGTCAGCCTCTTTAGCCTAGTTGGTAGTGACCCTGCCTACGAAGTTGGAGGTTCCGGGTTCGAATCCCGGCGAGGGCATTATTTGTGTATTTATTTATCACAAATATCTGTTCCTTGGTCATGGCTATTTATGTATTTAAGTACCTATATTATGTATCTATCTATTAAATATATCGTCGCCTGGTACCCACATCACAAGCCTTAATTGAGCTTACCGTGGGACTAGGTCGATTTGTGTAAGATGTCCCAAGATATTTATTTATTTTATATAAAATTCGACAGGCGATCCAACCCACCCTAAAATCCTCCGCAACAATGACGATATCACCCGCCCCGGCCCCCGCCGCGCTCGCCAAAGACGCGACCAAGGACATCATCAAAGACCCCGAAGAGCCGAAGAGCCCTAAACGAGTCGTTAAGAAGAGCCCGGAAGAGCCGGCGGCCCCCGGAACACCGAAGGAAGAGATACCGGTCGCGGCCGCCGCGGACCAACTGACTGGTTTAGCCATCGCGCCGCCACAGGAGAAGCCGAAACCTAAGAAATTCTCTATCCCAGGTAATTTGCCGATTAATCTGGCCCCTATTTCTCAATAGTGACAGCTGACAATAGGGATGATGACTGTAGTTAAAATAAATTATTTAACATTATGCACGACATATTACTTGAAGAAATTATTACTAAGATGTAGATTGCAGTAATTTTTGTACAGAACTTCTATTTAATAAATTGAAAAGAACTTAAAAGAGTAGGTCATTTGGTAGTTCTCAAACGTGACGTCACTTTTGAGTATTTCATATAAAATTCCATAGTGGTGATCGTTTTGACACTTCGAAAAAAGAAGCTGATTTGACTTGCCAGTCATCATGCCTATTGTAAAAATTATTCTCCTTTTCTCATCCTCCATAGATGGTAACTAATAACCATAGGATACGGTTATTGGTTACCATCGGACAGGCCATATGGTTGTTTGCCATCAACATCAAATATATTGCAACTTTTAAAAATCGAGCATAAATACCGACTTTTTAGCGAAGCAAAATTACAAAATATCACTAAAAACACGAGAATAGTAGCGAAATTCTGCCCTCATGTCAAGAATTAACGAAAATTGTCTAAACCTTATGACAATTCTCATGACTTTCGAAAAATAAAAAGTAGTTTATTGCGCATTGGTTAATAGTACATTGTGCATCAAGGGAGGTAAGTACGGATATACTAACGAGAGTGTTAGAAGCCCGACGCCGTAAGCGGAGGACTTTTAATAACTCGAGTTAGTATTCCGCTTACCGATCGTGATGCATACAATGTTTTTCATCACACTTGGCGACAAAAAAAAAATTTTAAGACAAAATATTATTAAATGACGTACTGACTTTTCTATTACTGCAAGCAATGGCGTGCTTAGACAGCTAGTGTGATGATGATGATGAAAAAACCTGTTATACATTAACCCCCTTATTCATAAACGTCTGCTAACTTAACAAGCCGCTAATAATTGTTTGTCCCTTTTGCTCTTATGGACACATTGTTAAGACCGAAAAGAACAAACGATTATTAGCGGCTTGTTAAGTTAACAAACGTTTATGAATAAGGGGGTAAGACTGGAAGCCAATTTAATATTTGTGTTTTGCAGGCGGCAACGTCGGTAGCTTCAAGGAACAATTCGAGAGGCGAGCGTCTCTCACCGCGGCGCCCGAAGTCAAACGAAATGTCTCCAAGCCTGGTAACTACCGGTTCTTGCAATGGCCCCTTTCCTTTCACTTGCTGGGTCTTTTTATTGATTTATATTATACACAGAATGTGACAAAGAAATTGGTTATCCGATTAAAGACTAACCCCCTTATTCATAAACGTTTGTTAACTTAACAAGCCGCTAATAATTGTTTGTCCCTTTCGGTCTTAACAATGTGCCCATAAGAGCAAAAGGGACAAACAATTATTAGCGGCTTGTTAAGTTAGCACACGTTTATGAATAAGGGGGTTACTCCCTTATTCATAAACGTCTCTTAACTTAACAAGCCGCTAAGTATTATTTGTCCCTTTTAAAGTTATTAATATGTTTATAAGACCGAAAGGGACAAACTATACTTAACGGCTTACTAAGTTAGAAGACGTTTATGAATATAAATGTAGCAGAATAATTTTGCGAAAAAAATCGCTTCAGCTACTTTTTCGTTAATAGAAACTTGCAAATCTTATAATGATAATTGCTATAAGCAAAAGTTCTTATTTACCACTATTGATTAGGTACAGTCAAGGGCAAAATATGTATACACTTTTGCACCTTATTTTAACGGCATAAGATAAAAAAGTGTATACATATTTATGCCCTTGACTGTAGTATCCTACTTATAGATATTTTAATTTTGTTAAATGTATTAACTCGGGTGCAAATGAAATAAACAGTCGTGTTCAAATGTCAGACGTTCAAATATGTCAATTTGAAGTTGACTTATATTCTTGCTCCATTGCCCTACATAGTATTTAATAACTTCGATCTTTAACATAATAGGGATGATGACTGTAGTTAAAATAAATTATTTAACATTATGCACGACATAATACGCGAAGAAATTAAGATGTAGATTGCAGTAATTTTTGTACAGAACTTCTATTTAATAAATTGAAAAGAACTTAAAAGAGTAGGCCATTTGGGAGTACTCGAACGTGACGTCACTTTTGAGTATTTCATATAAAATTCCATAGTGGTGATCGTTTTGACAGTTCAAAAAAAGATGCTGATTTGACTTGCCAGTCATCATGCCTATTATATTGAATTAACCATAGTTGCATTTTTCGGATAAAGAAAAATTAGTTGGTTGAAATTTACGACAATTTTTGAATATTTCTTGGGGTTTGGTATACGCCACCTCGTATGCCGAAGGTCAAGAACCCTGATCCCTACGACTACGACACAGAATAATGGAGCTTATATGTTGTCCCGTAGTGTCGAAGATCGCCAAGCCGAAGGCGCAGAGCGAGGACCGCGAGCTGCCGGCCAAGAGCCCCGACGGCACCGTACGACTGCAGCAAATCGGCATCGAACCTTCCCCGGTAAATATTGTCTCAAAAATGTCTGAAAAATGATGACTTTTCCACCTTCAGTGTCAAAATCGCTTTTTTCTACTCCCGTACTTTTATTTGTCATTTACATGGTCGTGAACACACCATTACAGATGTCAAGATAAGTCTATATTGTCTATTCCCTATAAACGCATTCGGGTTTACACGCAGTGCGTTTTTTGCATTTTAAGACACCTCGTGTATACAAGACTTAATGAAACATGGCTGGCAACCTAATTAAAAAAAAAATCTGATGAACAGTAAATCATAGAGGAGCTTTTTTTAATTTTGACGTTCCCGCCCGACCTTGATGATTAATAAAATTGTGTTTGACTAAGAATATTTCTAAAATTTACAATTTTATTTAAAATTAAATGTGTGGTCGTACAAAAAGTAAACAATGTTACATACAACATTGTTTAACTGAATCAAAAAAATGCTCGTGGCGTCTTTAATAACAATTTTCGACTTCGCCTTCAACTTGTTACCCACGCCACTCACCTTTTTTGACCTCTCTTAAACAAGGGTTGCATAAAATACTATAAAACTATCCGAATTTCCGATTCCCGGTCATATATGGCTTGTTTCGGAAACGTGTTAAAATATAAGTTTGGAAGTGCGTAATTTATAGTATTCAAAGATGTAAAAAAATCATTGTATTCGCGTTTTCGCGACCGAGAGATTGCAAGCAATTACATTAATTGTCGTGGCCAAAATTCTAAATAGCTGGGCGAGTATCGCCGTGTCTCTTTTGTTTACACGGGAGTGCGTATCTTTTGTTCGTGTTTATAACCAGCAGTTCATAGCTTAGTAGCCAGTGCCTTAATCTATCGCCCCTCGTTTCGAACTTGTTTTTGGTACTTGTATCGTAATGTAATATTGCGTGTTCAGGCGCCGGCAGAAGAGTTGCACCGCGGCGGAGTGAAGAAGACTGAGAGCGAGCCCAACCACGGCACGCCGGTCGACGCGTCCGTGCTCCTGCAGGACGCTAGGAGGTATGATATGTATTATAATATTGCGTGTTCAGACGGCAGAAGAGTTGCACCGCGGCGGAGTGAAGAAGACTGAGAGCGAGCCCAACCACGGCACGCCGGTCGACGCGTCCGTGCTCCTGCAGGACGCTAGGAGGTATGATATGTATTATAATATTGCGTGTTCAGACGGCAGAAGAGTTGCACCGCGGCGGAGTGAAGAAGACTGAGAGCGAGCCCAACCACGGCACGCCGGTCGACGCGTCCGTGCTCCTGCAGGACGCTAGGAGGTATGATATGTATTATAATATAGCGTGTTCAGACGGCAGAAGAGTTGCACCGCGGCGGAGTGAAGAAGACTGAGAGCGAGCCCAACCACGGCACGCCGGTCGACGCGTCCGTGCTGTTGCAGGACGCTAGGAGGTATGCTTTGTATTATATTATCATCATCTCAGCCATAAGACGTCCACTGCTTCAGCAGTAGTATCATAGTAGTAGCATAGGCCTCTCCTCTGGACCTCCACATGTACCGGTTTTTTTTTATCACAAAAGAAATTTAGGTGGTTGGGTATACAATTTCTTTCGCCAAACTGTGGACAGTTTGTTGGCGAATAATACGCTCTATAATAACAAAAATAAGTGTGATGAGTACCTATATCATCTACCTGCATATTAAACTAAATTACTAAACGCAACGTAAACAAATAAACAACAACACCCTTAGCTGTGAACCCTATGTCTTTGTAATGCTGGCGATGCTACAAAATATGGCTACGTTAGATGCGACCTGCATCCAGCGTGTCCCGGCGACCTTCATAAGGTCGTCTGTCCATCTTGTGGGAAGTCGTCCTACGCTGCGTTTGCCTAGCCGTGGTCTCCACTCGAGCACTTTTCGACCCCATCGACCACCTGCTCTGCGTGCAACGTGGCCTGCCCATTGCCACTTCAGCTTGCTAATCCGGAGGGCTATGTTAGTAACTTTAATTCGCCTACGGATCACCTCATTTCTGATTCGATCACGCAGAGAAACTTCGAGCATAGCCCTCTCCATAGCTCGTTGAGCGACTCATTATATTGGGCGGAATTGCTCCATTTGCTCATGGCAAACATTTTTCGGTCTTTCAATAGAGAGTACCGTTATTGGTTCGACAGTGGGGTAGGGAAAACAGTCTTCTATTGCACAGGCGACTACCTGCACGAGGAACCACCAGCTTAATATTTCTAAGAAAATCTGGTCCATCTACTTGGGAGTTTAGAAATCAAACAAAAAATTCGTCTAAAATCAAACGTCAATGGAGATGGAACGTAAAATTTTATCGACATTTTCAGCTACCTATCGATAGATTCAGTCACTTTTAACATTTCTGACTTTAACATTAACGTCTTTGATTAGCTGTTGTGCAGTATACTCTATTTGGTTTGGTGTTTAAAAAAAGGTAAACAATCTTGCAGTATCTTTTTTATTGAAAACTACGAGTAGAAAATAAGTTTTAAGAAATAAACATAATATAACAAGGAAATACAGTGATTTACATTGTTTTTGATTCATTAAGTACCTAGTTTGGATTTTTATATGCATCAATAAAAAGATACTGCAAGATTGTTTACCTTTTTTTAAACACCAAACCAACCAGAGTATACATCTGTACATGGACCTGTGAAGGGCTCCGAAACTGTATGAGAAACACCCAAATATCCATTAACGTGTTTATTTCCTCATTTCAAGTTTATCCTCATAAGTTTACTCGACATTTCCGCATACAGGAGTCTCCAAAACTCGATGGCGAAGCTTGAAGAGGCGAAGGTCGGCGAGGAGAACCGACGCCGCGCCGCAAGAGATATCATCTCTACCGCTATACGGACAGGTAAGAATTTATCACTTACCCCTTTATTCAAGCCGTCCATTTCTGTCTTATCAATATGTCTATAACATCAAAAGGGACAAACAATACTTAGCGGTTTGTTTAGTTAGAAGACGTTTATGAATAGGTGGAAACTTAGTTTATACCCTATCCGCGATAACGAACTAGTATATGAATCCCTCTTTCACACTTTTGTATGTACATAAAAGGGACAAAAAAGGCAATATGCAAAACCATATTTTTGGAATTCAAGACCGTACATTCTATAGACACTTGCTTTTTTTTAAACCTGTGTTATTGATTGCTTAATAATTAGTTTGATTAATGCATTTCCTAAGACTTATGGTCCTACGTATAATACTTATTAACTTTGTTCAATGTTATTCAATTAGAACAGACTTGCATTTGTTTTGTTGTCTCGTAAAGTTTTAGGACAAACTGAAATCAACAAAATTTCTTGCTGACTTTAAATTTTATTTTTTTGGATATTTCTCTCGTATAGCTTGGTCTTAGAAGGATAGTGCATTCTTTCGATATATGCAGTTTGAGACCGTACAGTTCGTATATTACAACTGAGACAATTTTGATTTTAAACATGCTTTGACTTTACACAGCGCCGATACATCAACTATATCCAGATACTTTAGACGGTAATCCAACAATCGATTTTACGATTTGTCCCCACATATAGGCATGTCTAGCGTGTGTGCATTTGGTTATAGATCGATTCTTAATTGGCACGAATGGATCGAAAAAGTGATAGAAAATGTCTGTGTGTGCGTGTGAAAAGGATTGTAGATAAATCCGCATACACGCAATGATATATCGTTGGCTGACAACGAAACCTCACTACAAAAACTGTCACTACCCTTAGCAATCTCATATCTCAGTACTCAATCGGAACTGAGATACGAGCTTTATTTCAAGTAGGTAATAGTAATTGTTACTTAGTAAGTTTTGGTCGTCAACCGACTATATGTCATTAATTTTTAACCGACTTCAAAAAAGGAGGTTCTCAATTGGACTGTATCTTTGTTTTATGTTTGTTACCTCAGAATTTTCGACGGGGTGATTCTTTTTTTATTGTTTATTCCATTCGTACCAACTTGTGAATCGACCTGTACTTAGCAACATATTTTTGCATTATTTTTTACCATGCATAAATTACACCTTATACAGTTTTCTTCATATGAACTGTTATTTATTACATGTCTATTTAGGTTTTGAATCTAGTAGTCATCCCTGTGTTTTGTATGTATTTGAATAAATAGAACGAAATAGTTGATTAACATTGTCAATATTGTTAAAACTATAGGATACTAATTGCATTAGGTACCTATTCATAGAATACTCTTAGGTGTGAATCAATTAAATGTGACTAATCTTCACCTTACTTACTTAGTTTATGTTTACAATGAGCTGTAATGAAATCAGTATAAGTTTCGTCATATATTATGTGAGCCTTTATAATAAAACGATATGGTAACATTCATGGTAAGCGAAAAAGGCTCAGATATTTTCGTTCTTTTATTACCAGGGTACCTGTTTCCTGATATTTTTTCGTATTTTTTTATCCGGTAAAGTGAAAAAAAAAATTGTTGCTCATAGATGTCTCGTAAATCGAGATGAAAACTAGAAATAAATATAAGGCCGGTTCCCGTCTTATGGTACCTTTCTACCAGACCTATGTGGATACGTTTGGTATCCTCTTATCACAGCTACGCATCGTAGATCACGTGTCATAGATTTGCTACATTCCGATAACGTGATTGGTGGAAATCTCACGCATCCACATAGCATAGCTTTGTTCGAAAGGCGCGCACTAATCGTACTTCGATGCCTTCTGTTATAAGTGTAAAGCGCGCGGGTGTTTTGTGCGCTTAGGCTGCGTTAGACGCATGCAATCAACGTAATGGGGTTGCCACAACTGCGTTACGGTTGAAAATTAGCGATGAAAAGAACACGTAAGATACATATAATTTTTAAAGGCCCATGTGTTTTTCAATAAAATACAGTATCATTCGTTACGGATCTTCGATCGAATTTTTCGCATCTTTTAGTTTTTTACGTCTAAAATGTATTATAACATATTTTTCACATTATATTATTATATTATCAATTTGCTAAAAAGTGTTGAAATTATCAATTGTGACGAAATACTTTCAAATTCAAATAATTAATCTATGGTCTATGTGGCGTTAACGTAGAGTCTATTGGCGTCTAAGGCAAACAAATGTCAGTTTTGTTTATTTCGAAAGTTACCTTCCGTAAGTTATAGATGAGATTCGAAACTGTCGAAAGAAACAACATGAATCTTCCGCGATTTTCATCAGTTTAACGCTATGAACGCACAAAACAACCGCGCGTTTAACACGAGTATAAATCTGCAGGCAAACCGCCCGTGCCGTACGGGCGCTCGTCGTCCGCCGGCGTGGCCGCGCTCGTGTCACCACCCCCCACCCCCCGCGTGTTCCGCACCGAGGCGCAACACCGCGTCGCCGACCACCGGCCCAGGTACGATACACACCTCGCTATACACACTGTAGCACAGCACCACAGTACGGGCGCTCGTCGTCCGTCACCACCCCCCACCCCCCGCGTGTTCCGCACCGAGGCGCAACACCGCGTCGCCGACCACCGGCCCAGGTACGATACACACCTCGCTATACACACTGTAGCACAGCACCACAGTACGGGCGCTCGTCGTCCGTCACCACCCCCCACCCCCCGCGTGTTCCGCACCGAGGCGCAACACCGCGTCGCCGACCACCGGCCCAGGTACGATACACACCTCGCTATACACACTGTAGCACAGCACCACAGTACGGGCGCTCGTCGTCCGTCACCACCCCCCACCCCCCGCGTGTTCCGCACCGAGGCGCAACACCGCGTCGCCGACCACCGGCCCAGGTACGATACACACCTCGCTATACACACTGTAGCACAGCACCACAGTACGGGCGCTCGTCGTCCGTCACCCCCCCCCCCCCCCCCGCGTGTTCCGCACCGAGGCGCAACACCGCGTCGCCGACCACCGGCCCAGGTACGATACACACCTCGCTATACACACTGTAGCACAGCACCACAGTACGGGCGCTCGTCGTCCGTCACCACCCCCCACCCCCCGCGTGTTCCGCACCGAGGCGCAACACCGCGTCGCCGACCACCGGCCCAGGTACGATACACACCTCGCTATACACACTGTAGCACAGCACCACAGTACGGGCGCTCGTCGTCCGTCACCACCCCCCACCCCCCGCGTGTTCCGCACCGAGGCGCAACACCGCGTCGCCGACCACCGGCCCAGGTTAGGCACCGGCCAGGCATTAGTAAAACAAAGTGTATGCTTCTACATTCCCCATATAACAAAGTAGCGAAACGAATAACGTCTAGCGATATTAGCATCATAGGACATTTTTACCCATGTTTATATATGAATAAATTTAATTGCACCTGTAATAAAATACAATTAGTTAACGAATTTAGATATTTAGGTCTTTTAATTGACATACATTTTAATTGGAAATTGCACATTAACCAGGTTTGCAATAAACTAAACTCTATACTGGGACAGTTTTATTACTTAAATCGAATAGTTAATAAACGTACAATGCACATTGTCTATCATGCACTCGCTGATGCATTAATAAGCTATGGTCTCAGCTGTTACGGGCTTACCTTTAAATCCTATCTGGACCGAATAAAGAACCTACAATTGCGATTAGTTAAATATTTGGTTAATAAATCCACCAAAGATGAGTATATGCATAATTACAATCAACTTTTCACGAAATGTGGAATTCTTCCCGTCCAATACAAGGTAGTTTATTTAAATGTTTTGTATAGTTACTATAGTGATGAATATAAAACAAGAAGAATAATTAAACGTGATACGAGATCAGCAACAACAAAAAAACTGTTACAACCTTCTGCTAAAAACTATTACGGAAAAAGAACGAAGGAGTACATAATTCCAAAGATTTATAATGAATACCCTCTATTACTTGACGATACTAAGTTAAGGATAGGTAGTTTAAAATCACAATTCAAAAAATTTTTATTAGATAAGATCTCAGAAAATTAAGTCCTTATGGGAATGAGTGTATTTTTAATATGTATAATGTCGATGGAGATTGCGTTCGGGGTTCTAAGTTCAGAACAAACCTTCCGCACTCTGCACCTTGTACGTTGTTGTCGTCGATATAATGATGGATCTAAACCTAACAATTATTGCTTATGTAATTAAATGCTACTTGCCATGTTGTGTCCTGTAATGGTCCCTAGTTTGAACTAAATATGCAACTTTTTACCGTTCTGTTGCCGTGCGAGAATAGGCATCGACTCACTGTGACGTAATGGGGCTTATTATCGGACGCAGCAGGTGTTGTCGGTAGGTATACTATGATACCTGAGTACTATTGTTAATGTACTTTAGTCTGGAGCGCAGCGCCAACAAACTGTATACAGTTTGGCGAACACTTTATTTATAGGTATTTTGTATTTTCTATCGTAAATAAATTAAAAAAAAAAAAAAAAAAAAAGGTACGATACACACCTCGCTATACACACTGTAGCACAGCACCACAGTACGGGCGCTCGTCGTCCGTCACCACCCCCCACCCCCCGCGTGTTCCGCACCGAGGCGCAACACCGCGTCGCCGACCACCGGCCCAGGTACGACACACACCTCGCTATACACACTGTAGCACAGCACCACAGTACGGGCGCTCGTCGTCCGTCACCACCCCCCCACCCCCCGCGTGTTCCGCACCGAGGCGCAACACCGCGTCGCCGACCACCGGCCCAGGTACGACACACACCTCGCTATACACACTGTAGCACAGCACCACAGTACGGGCGCTCGTCGTCCGTCACCACCCCCCACCCCCCGCGTGTTCCGCACCGAGGCGCAACACCGCGTCGCCGACCACCGGCCCAGGTACGATACACACCTCGCTATACACACTGTAGCACAGCACCACAGTACGGGCGCTCGTCGTCCGTCACCACCCCCCACCCCCCGCGTGTTCCGCACCGAGGCGCAACACCGCGTCGCCGACCACCGGCCCAGGTACGATACACACCTCGCTATACACACTGTAGCACAGCACCACAGTACGGGCGCTCGTCGTCCGTCACCACCCCCCACCCCCCGCGTGTTCCGCACCGAGGCGCAACACCGCGTCGCCGACCACCGGCCCAGGTACGATACACACCTCGCTATACACACTGTAGCACAGCACCACAGTACGGGCGCTCGTCGTCCGTCACCACCCCCCCACCCCCCGCGTGTTCCGCACCGAGGCGCAACACCGCGTCGCCGACCACCGGCCCAGGTACGATACACACCTCGCTATACACACTGTAGCACAGCACCACAGTACGGGCGCTCGTCGTCCGTCACCACCCCCCACCCCCCGCGTGTTCCGCACCGAGGCGCAACACCGCGTCGCCGACCACCGGCCCAGGTACGATACACACCTCGCTATACACACTGTAGCACAGCACCACAGTACGGGCGCTCGTCGTCCGTCACCACCCCCCACCCCCCGCGTGTTCCGCACCGAGGCGCAACACCGCGTCGCCGACCACCGGCCCAGGTACGATACACACCTCGCTATACACACTGTAGCACAGCACCACAGTACGGGCGCTCGTCGTCCGTCACCACCCCCCACCCCCCGCGTGTTCCGCACCGAGGCGCAACACCGCGTCGCCGACCACCGGCCCAGGTACGATACACACCTCGCTATACACACTGTAGCACAGCACCACAGTACGGGCGCTCGTCGTCCGTCACCACCCCCCACCCCCCGCGTGTTCCGCACCGAGGCGCAACACCGCGTCGCCGACCACCGGCCCAGGTACGACACACACCTCGCTATACACACTGTAGCACAGCACCACAGTACGGGCGCTCGTCGTCCGTCACCACCCCCCACCCCCCGCGTGTTCCGCACCGAGGCGCAACACCGCGTCGCCGACCACCGGCCCAGGTACGACACACACCTCGCTATACACACTGTAGCACAGCACCACAGTACGGGCGCTCGTCGTCCGTCACCACCCCCCACCCCCCGCGTGTTCCGCACCGAGGCGCAACACCGCGTCGCCGACCACCGGCCCAGGTACGATACACACCTCGCTATACACACTGTAGCACAGCACCACAG
This sequence comes from Thaumatotibia leucotreta, assembly GCA_025490895.1. Classification (NCBI taxonomy): domain Eukaryota; kingdom Metazoa; phylum Arthropoda; class Insecta; order Lepidoptera; family Tortricidae; genus Thaumatotibia; species Thaumatotibia leucotreta. The sequence goes on from JALPQI010014658.1 coordinate 22,671, forward strand.
TACGGGCGCTCGTCGTCCGTCACCACCCCCCACCCCCCGCGTGTTCCGCACCGAGGCGCAACACCGCGTCGCCGACCACCGGCCCAGGTACGATACACACCTCGCTATACACACTGTAGCACCGGCCCAGGTACGATACACACCTCGCTATACACACTGTAGCACCGGCCCAGGTACGATACACACCTCGCTATACACACTGTAGCACCGGCCCAGGTACGATACACACCTCGCTATACACACTGTAGCACCGGCCCAGGTACGATACACACCTCGCTATACACACTGTAGTACCGGCCCAGGTACGATACACACCTCGCTATACACACTGTAGCACCGGCCCAGGTACGATACACACCTCGCTATACACACTGTAGCACCGGCCCAGGTACGATACACACCTCGCTATACACACTGTAGCACCGGCCCAGGTACGATACACACCTCGCTATACACACTGTAGTACCGGCCCAGGTACGATACACACCTCGCTATACACACTGTAGTACCGGCCCAGGTACGATACACACCTCGCTATACACACTGTAGCACAGCACCACCAAGCATCAGCCTCTCGCTCTCTCTCCATCTGTCTTCACTTACAGATCTCAGATCGAACTGTGCCTTGCCTTACCGCATCATCATCACCATTCTCATGGCAGATCTCTCTTGCCATGCCCATGGCAAATTTTCCATTAACAGCCTCTCAACAACGTCCCCAAATGACGGTGATGATCGTCTCACCGTCGTGGGCGACCCGGTCACAGCAGCAGTACCGGAAATGCGAGAGGAGTATCGTTTGTACATTCATTCATTCAGGTACGAGTTACACATCACTATTACACACCACCAGAGTTGCGTGGTCAAAGCCGAAAAGTAGATAATTTTTATTTGAAATTTAATTTAATTTTCTCGAATCGGATTCCCATATGAAAAATTCGTCAATCTCCAGTTCCTCAGAATTATCCCCCTAAAGTTTAGCCGGTGAATAAAACCATCCTATATATTGATAATTTTCTTACCACCATCCCCAAATGACTGTATAACAACAGTTTCATCAGTTTTTTTATTCATAATTATAAATGCAACCCGGCCATATTGCAACAGTGGGTATTTTTCTGGTGCCAGACTAAAAATACTCGTAGTTCTAAACCCCTTTAGTAGCTAAGTTAATCCTTATTCATATTTTAACGACAAACAGTTGTCTTAAGCTCGATTTTACCAAACTTTTACTCTCGGATAGTAATGTCAAAACTCCATAGTGATTTGACACTACCTAGTCTGAGAATAAGCGTTATTCATCGAATAAAATTTTTGTGAAATCAAGGCTTAATCGCGTAAACTTACATTTACCTATGTTACTATTACTTATTTACTACCTATGTTTTAAATATAAAATAATCCGTACTTGTAAAACCTCAAACGTGCACAGATGTTTTATTATTATTTTATTTTATTGAGAACCGGAACAGTCACATCATTTAAGTTACAAGAAGTACACAAGTACAAGATAGATAGGCATTAACAGACCTGGCGGTTCCTTAATGTACTCAACATTAATTACACTTAAAACTACATGGTAAACAATATGTATAAACAATGTAGGTATTTATACTAACCTAAGATATGAAAAAAAGTGTTTTATGTCATAATATTGTTGTAGGGGCGTTTCTGTGGAGCGCATCATCCCAATCGCCGTGGCCGAGGAAACGCCGCAACCCGCTGTCGCTCCCGCTCCCGCTGTCGCGCCCGCTCCTGCCGTCAGCAGGCAACCTAGTCACCAGCCGCTAAGGTAAGGAATAGTACATTGTTTGTATGGAGCGCATCATCCCCATCGCCGTGGCCGAGGAAACGCCGCAACCCGCTGTCGCTCCCGCTCCCGCTGTCGCGCCCGCTCCTGCCGTCAGCAGGCAAACTAGTCACCAGCCGCTAAGGTAAGGAATAGTACATTGTTTGTATGGAGCGCATCATCCCCATCGCCGTGGCCGAGGAAACGCCGCAACCCGCTGTCGCTCCCGCTCCCGCTGTCGCGCCCGCTCCTGCCGTCAGCAGGCAAACTAGTCACCAGCCGCTAAGGTAAGGAATAGTACATTGTTTGTATGGAGCGCATCATCCCGATCGTGGCCGAGGAAACGCCGCAACCCGCTGTCGCTCCCGCTCCCGCTGTCGCGCCCGCTCCTGCCGTCAGCAGGCAAACTAGTCACCAGCCGCTAAGGTAAGGAATAGTACATTGTTTGTATGGAGCGCATCATCCCCATCGCCGTGGCCGAGGAAACGCCGCAACCCGCTGTCGCTCCCGCTCCCGCTGTCGCGCCCGCTCCTGCCGTCAGCAGGCAAACTAGTCACCAGCCGCTAAGGTAAGGAATAGTACATTGTTTGTATGGAGCGCATCATCCCGATCGTGGCCGAGGAAACGCCGCAACCCGCTGTCGCTCCCGCTCCCGCTGTCGCGCCCGCTCCTGCCGTCAGCAGGCAAACTAGTCACCAGCCGCTAAGGTAAGGAATAGTACATTGTTTGTATGGAGCGCATCATCCCGATCGTGGCCGAGGAAACGCCGCAACCCGCTGTCGCTCCCGCTCCCGCTGTCGCGCCCGCTCCTGCCGTCAGCAGGCAAACTAGTCACCAGCCGCTAAGGTAAGGAATAGTATAGGCATCAAGGGAGGTAAGTACGGAATTACTAACGAGACTGTTAGAAGCCCGACGCCGTTATTCCCCGGCCACGACATTGGTCTGAGGCGACCAGCGGCGAGCGAATCCATGAGTTGGAGCGGGATGCCGATATGGGTACGAGAGGGAGCACCATACGTTTTCCGCTTAGCCGGTCGCCTTAGACCGATGTCGTGGCCGCGGCGTTAGGCGGAGGGCTTTTATGACTCGAGTTAGTATTCCGCTTACCGACCGTGATGCATACAATGTTTTTCATCACACTTGCCGACAAAAATATAAGTTTTAAGACATAATTTTATTAAATGACGTACTGAAATTTCTGTTACTCCCTAGGGAATTTCACTTTTCTATTACTCCCGCTACGCGTGCAAGCAATTTAGACAGCAAGTGTGATGAAAATGACTCTTGTAGGTGAGCAGCGCAACATTGGTTGCTGGTTACACTTCTGACTAGTTATGGGTCGTTCCCAATAATTTCCCAATTTTACTATGGGGAGTGTTTTTTTTTTGGGAATTTTTCCCATACCGCGTTGGGTTACCAATAATGACCCATCACTACTTGTGACAGTAAACATCATAGAGCGGTGTAAAATCGACTTGACTAGAGATGAACCTGAATTGAAGTTATTTGATAAACCCGTTCAGGATGCTTAGCCAAGTTGCCAATCGCTAACGCTTAGTAGCGTATCGTAGTTTTATCTCTCTGTCACTCTTTCATATTAGTGCGACAAAGACAGTTAGCTGCCTTTCGTTTACGATTGACGATTAAGGAAGCACCCTGTTGTTCTAGAAGTAGGCTTTATAGTAGCTTGCAAAGTTGGCAAGTTTGGAAATGTGTATGAAATTCAATATGGTATTTATTGTTTCACTTATATTATACGCACTTATTCGCAGGCAGACCACGAGAGTCTGCCTGCGACCACGGGTGTAACGTCAAGCCCGAAACTTCAGGATAAAATTAATCGTAAGTTTATGCGATTAAGACCCGTTTGTCGTTAAAATAAGAGTGACAATCGTGTGAAGTAAACTTACTGTCACACTTGTTCACGATTTCTTATTTACCGCCCTTAATACACAGTGTACTATAATCACAGAATTAGATTTGGGTAGAAGAAACAAGTTCATTCATTTGTATGGTGGCCGAGCGTGTCAGATTTTGTACTGAAGTTGTTACTTGCCTGTGATTTTAAATATGTCTCAGGCCCTTGAGTATTCATTTTTTTTGTGTTGTTGCAATTAATATTACTTAAGGAGGCATTGGAGGTTCTTGAGTGGCGGCCACGTACCGGAAGGCGTAGCGTGGGTAGGCCCCCCACAAGGTGGACTGATGACCTGGTGAAGGTCGCAGGAGTCCGCTGGATGCGGGTGGCGCAGGACCGGTCATTGTGGCAATCGTTGGGAGAGGCCTATGTTCAGCAGTGGACGTCTTTCGGCTGATATGATGATGATGAAGGAGGCATTATTAATGTTTTTGTTCACTTCAACTTACAAAATTTGACGCCCGAAAGCTGCAAGCTGCGTTTAAGGGTCGGATAGATGTGGGAAATTTTTGAGATTCTGTCAAATTTCCCCATTTCGCACACACGCGCACTTCACGCACACTACCTCATTTTACCGAGCGGGGTCATTGACCCTTGGTGATTTTTTTAATGAAAGCGGCCGAGTTTGTAATTTATTACTACCTCTTTTGAATAATTACACTTGTCAAAGTACTAGATGGTAAAAAAGATAGAGAGGGATAGATTTTATAAGACTATCCTTGTCTTTTCGAGTCGTCTCAATGCAATACAAAAGACAGATTTAATATATCGGGCTTGTAACCAATGCGTGTAATAGTACATTGTGCATCAAGGGAGGTAAGTACGGAATTACGAGAGTGTTAGAAGCCCGACGCCATTAGGCGGAGGGCTTTTATGACTCGAGTTAGTATTCCGCTTACCGACCGTGATGCATACAATGTTTTTCATCACACTTGCCAACTAAAAAATAAGTTTTAAGACATAATATCTATTTTAGCATCAAGTAAACATTTTTCATTTCATTTCATTTCATAATATTATTAAATGACGTACTGACATTTGTATTACTCCCTAGGGAATTTCACTTTTCTATTACTCCCGCTACGCGCGCAAGAAATGGCGCGCTTAGACAGCAAGTGTGATGAAAAATATTTTTATAGGTATATAATAGTTCTCGCACTAGTGCGGCAAAAATCTGTACTGAAAATTGATTTTCAATACAGATCAATCAATTTGTTACAGTCACCATCAGATATATCTGAGCGACCACGGTACTCAAAAATATCTGAGCATGCCAATAGAGGCCTGCTCAGATATTTATGAGTACCCTGGCCGCTCTGCTATATCAGATGGTGACTGTACAGCATCGTATTCTGATTAGGAAATAGTAAGAGAAAAAATCCGCGGAAGAACAAAATTGACTTGGTTCGAGAGTATGCCTGTTTGACCAACTGGTAAGGCAAGCCCACGTCTTGTTGTCCACTATAATTAAAAAAAAAAACGATTTTTTCTGATCGGAACACGATACTGTTGAATATAGGCCCTAAGTATTCACTACCACCAGCTTTTCGTAGACATTCAACTTTCCCACTGCTGTGTGCGTCAAACGCACAAGAGTCCACCAACGATTGCACATGCACAGTGCCAACGACGCACATTTGCGAGTCCATACTAATTTGACATTTACAGAATTCGCTTCGGTGTAATGTTTGGTGAAGTAGTT
>JALPQI010014659.1:0-29353 GCA_025490895.1 Thaumatotibia leucotreta
AAATATCGGGTTTCCAGGGTGCTCAGCCAAATTGCCAATCGCTAACGCTTAACAGTAAATCGGAAGCGAAAGGCAGCTAACTGTCTTTGTCGCACTAATATGAAAGAGTGACAGAGAGGGAAAACTACGAATACGATACGCTACCAAGCGCTAGCGATTCGCATCTTGGCTAAGTATCCTGTGCTTCTAGAGTAGTGTTGTGAATTTAAGCTTCGAGGCGTAAACTAAAAGCCTCGAGTCGCCACATTTAAAGTGACATATTATCTGCGGCTACCGCGAACTTCGAAATCCGCAAATTTCGGGGATTTTTCTGAGTCACTCTAAATACTCTAATGAAGCCTTTGTAGCTTTGACAGAGACAGATCCCCGAAATTCACGAACTTCGGTGTTCGCGGTAGTAGGTCTGACACTAATTTACATTCATATCCAGCTAAACACATCATATCAGCAGAAAGACGTCCACTGCTGAAGATAGGGCTCCCCCATAGATTGCCACAATGACCAGTCCTGTGCCACCCGCATCCAGCGGACTCCTGCGACCTTCACCAGGTCATCAGTCCACCTTGTGGGGCCTACCAACGCTGCGCCTTCCGGTACGGGGCCACCACTCGAGAACCTTCCCGCCCCAACGGCCATCGGTTCTACGCGCAATGTGCTCCACCCACTGCCACTTCAGTTAAGCGATTCGGAGAGCTATTTCGGTTCCTTTGTTTCTGCTGCGGATGGTCTCATTTCTAATCCGATCTCACAGAGACTCCTAGCATAGCCCTCTCCTTTGCCCTTTGGGTGACTTTGAGCCTTCTTATGAGGCCCATTGTAAGCGATCACGTTTCAGTACCGTATGTCATCACTGGCAACACACACTGATCAAAGACTTTCGTCTTCAACTTCAAACACGCTATTACCTATCAGCGCATACTTCGCTTTTTCGGACATCTGGCCCGGCAAGAAGACGGTTCGGAAATTAATAATGGTCGGCCAGGTGGAAGGGAAGAGAGGTAGAGGAAGAGCGCCTACTCGGTGAACAGACTTAGTGAAAGCCTCAACGAGATTCAGTACCCAGGCCTGTCTACAAATGGCACAGAAGGGTTATTTTCAGATTTAGGTTATCTTCTTTTCTGTGGACCTAAAGTTAAGGAATTCCAGTACAATTTTTTTTTAAAGAAAGAAATAATATTTATTTGTCATTTCATCACTTTAGATATAGTCCATTTCAAATACGAAGGCCCGATGCCACTCGAAACTTTTGTCATTTTTTAATTGGTCCACTACAAATTGGCACGTGTGGTACACCGATGTATGCATAAAATATCACGCTACAAAAGGGCCTGGCCAAGTTTCTTTTGTTATCACTGATCCTATTGCTGACCCCTAATGACTTTGTTAAGTGGAATCGGGCCTTCGTATTTGAAATGGACTTTACTAGAAACAATCTTTTATTCAAATAACATACAATAATTTAAAATGAGTAATAAGTAATTTGTACAAATTTTGGGATAAAACAATTGACGGTACAACTAGGTTCCCCGGTCTATAGCCCTATGCAATCAAATCGTAACTTAGAAGACCATAGTTATGCAGAAAGCGATCAACTACTATTTTTTGTCAATCTGACTTACGCTTTAACATATGGAGTTTGGTTGCTTTCATTGTCAAAGAATCGAAATTGGTCGCTTTATGCATAACTACGGTCGATTTATAAAAGCTGTTAACTTTTGACCACCAACCCCCTTATTCATAAACGTTTGTTAACTTAACAAGCCGCTAATAATTGTTTGTCCCTATTGCTCTTATGGACACACTGTTAAGACCGAAAGGGACAAACAATTATTAGCGGTTAGTTAAGTTAACAAACGTTTATGAATCCTTATTCATAAACGTTTGTTAACTTAACTAACCGCTTGGGTAAGTGTTTTCCCGGTGACAATAACCCAGAACAGGAAGACGTGGAGAAACATAGTGAGGGACATAAACAAAAAAAAAACGTTAGTGGTAGTCACGTCACGACCCTCAGTATATAATGAATGACTAATGAGGAATCGACTGAAGGTGCATTTAGACCAAACGAGCACTCGCTCATTCTATCCCCCTCTCCACGAAATCAACGAATTTCGACGAATCGCGTTTTGTGTAGCGAATGAATTTCGTAGAGTGGGGGACAGAATGACCGAATGCTCGTTTGGTATAAATGCACCTTGAGAAGAAGAACATGCTAAATTCGCTAAAACAATCCCCAAGTTTCTAACTATAACCGTTTATCTTACCAATATATCGCTAACTGAATTTCACAAGAACTATTTAGCTGCCAAAAGAGACCTTATCATTGGGGAATAAGGTACAATACGTTTGGGCTTGCGGAGAAATATTGTACAGCCTCTCGGCTGACCTTAGTGTTGCAACAGTGTCGTAATGTCGCATACAGCACCGCAAATGCATTTCTATGCATTGTATTATTCGGGTTCGTTGTATCACTTCACTTGTAATTGTAAGTATCTCCAATATAAAGTATAGATAGAGGTAGGACCACCGTAGACGTTAGTTTGTTTATTTTTTTTTTATGTTGGCACAACGAAGTGGCTCCACTCCACCTGATCGTAAGTGAAAAGTAGAGCCCAAATCGCGGCGGTAACGAACAGGAGACAAGCAGTAACCTGTCAGTTGCCAACTTGCCACCGCCTTGCTGGCCTGCTAGATGCTTCTTCACGCTTCGTTTAACTTATGGTATGCGGAAACACACATATTATTTTAGAAACATTCATAAATGTTGCCTAAATAATGCAACAATTACACTTTATGTATGCTTTTCATGTATGATATCATTTTTGTGTAAATAATATGGATATAAATGTCTTATGTCTAGTCTCTACGGGCTGATTTTTCAATCCGTAACAATATCTGATCTGCCTGATTAAAATGTTGATATTCTTCTGCGCAACTTGAGAAAAATTTTATCTGGCAATTAAAAAACTGGCGGCAAATACATTACTTGTTTTCCGCAACCTCCCGGGCACATTATACAGTTTTACAAAACTTTAGAGTTGATTTTATCTTAAAGTTGGACTTTTAATCCAAAAACTCGTTCCCAGGGCAGTCATTCCACCAATAGGGAGCAAAAGATGAGCTATCGTTGATAGAAATGAGCAAAAGGTCGTCGAGTCAATAAGAGAGAGATCGAGCGATTATAGTTCATTGCTATTCACTAAGGAAACCGCCTTGCTGTCAGCGCTGTGTCAGTGCTGCGGCAGCGTCGAGCCTAAAAATGGTATTCACTAATGTACTTTAAACGACACTAGTGCTCGGCGACGAATGCGGCGTGAGCTGGAACTACACTGCGTCAAGAGTTTGACGTTTAATGTACGAACTTCGTATTCTCTAACGAAAAACAGCGACGAACTCGCCCACAATCTCGCTCACAGCCTCGATTCCTAATGTCAAATAAAACAGCTAGGATTTTAGACAAGGCTGTCTCGACGTCGAGCTCGTTGACGAACGCAGCGTCGTATGTGTGAATAAGAGAATAGCATAGCAGAGATTATTCGGGTGACTCAACTTTTTTGTCTGTTATTGCCATATTGGTTACAGTCACCTAAGTCACGCTGGTTTTCTGCAAAATTATGCTACTTAAACTATGCCCTCCGCAATCTTCGCATACGAGGTGAAAAATGTTTATATGACGTTTCTATACATTTGGAGGCTCCCCCACTTCGTATGTCGAAGGTTAAATATCATTGCGTCTTATTTCGGATTTAAAAATGATGGGTTATTATAAAAAGTCGAGAAAAGCTTTATAAAAATGAAAACAATAAAAAATTACATAATATTATAAGGTCGAGAAATAAAAATGTTGAAGTATACAATTTTTCGAAATGCCCTTAACCAGCGACTCCAATCTTTGTTTGCATTGCAAGTATTGCAACTATCTTTTGTTCGCATCTATTGTCGATACCTCATCGCTTACTCGCTTTTGATGGGAGTGGTGCCTAAGGTTCAAGGATTAGGTAGCTTTAGCAAAAACTTCTTAAATTTTTGAGAACCGGTTGGACTTTTTTGGGTTCCAAGTTTAAGTCTAAGTATTTATGAGTCATGCGATTTGTCAGGCATACCTAAAGAATTTAATCATCTTGTTTCTTTATATCTGATCCTAATAAAAGCAGATTCAAAGACCCATCCAAAGTATGAAGACAATGACAGTACTGTTCAATCTGGGAATTCTCGTTGGACGTTGACATTTCTAAAAGCAAAGTAAACATTGATTTCTCAATAAATATAAAATATGACCGGTCCTGCGCCACCCGCATCCAGCGGACTCCTGCGACCTTCACCAGGTCATCGGTCCACCTTGTGGGGGGCCTATTGTGGCAATCTCTGGGGGAGATCTATGTTCAGCAGTGGACGTCTTTCGGCTGATATGATGATGATGATAAAATATACCATACCACCATATGGTGTTTGACAGCACCTCGCGGCTAACCTTCTATTTTCAGTCTACAGTGTGTTACCATCATACAGGCTTTTACTGAAACCGAGGATCGAGATGCAGATTTTTAACTAAACTGTGAGCATTACTTAATTAAATACTCTAATTTTAATATAGTTAATTTTGTAAGAAAATTTCAGTGAGAAGCAATGCATTTCAAAATGAAACGTTAATTAGCGCTTGACAATAAATAACACTCGCAATGCTTGACAACCAAGCAGGAGTTACATTGATTGTTCGGAAGAAATAAAATTAATTGTACAGTTAAATTTCAATATTAAATTTTGTCAACTCTTAGTATTTGAAAACAATTTTCCAGTAATGTGTATTATTATTATTACTCATTTCCGTAAAAGCTTGAGTCATGGTAACACTGTGTTATACCTTGAGCTCAAATAGTTTATATTTTGTTCATGGCAACCCGCGGCATCGCGCTTGTGCCTCTCCAGTTTTTTGTTTCCCGGTTTATTGCACGGAATAATATAAATAATAAACGTGATTAATTAATTCATAGTTTTTATTTAACTTCAATATATGTCATACTGTATATTCAAAGGAAAGATGGCGTACTGTACATGACTGTGTCCGGCGTAAGTTCAACGCACGGGCCGGTGCGCGCGCACCCACCAATAATAAAGGTTTACAATGCGTAGGCGCCGTAGCGAATTAACCGCCATTGCAGCGTTGCCAGTGCGGATCTTTGGTCCGGTTTTAGATCATTTTGGCCTGTGGTGGATCTTTTGCGGATCCTAGATCAAAACGGACCAAACCATTCTTTATTCAAGTAAGCTTATTAATAAGCATTTTCGAATCGTCTGACACAGAGAGAAAACCATGTCGGATCTTTTAAAAATACTCCCCATTTTTTACCATACCCTTAAAAATATCGGGTTTCCAGTAGGTACTACTAGATAGTGTTGTGAATTTAAGCTTCGAGGCATAAACTAAAAGCCTCGAGTTGCGACTGCTGAGTCTTGAAGCCTCGTACTTTAAAGCCTCGACCGTATAAGCCTCAAATTAGATGCTTCGTGGAGCGTTTAAGGTTTTCTCTTAAATCTCATAAAAAATGAGTCGTTAAGGTTCGAAACCTTTTTTGAGCTCGAACCTTAAACGCTGAAGTCATCAAAGCTTAAACCTTAAAGGTTGGACAGTCTTTAAGGTTTAAAAGTCTTCAAGACTAGTCCTAGTTACTAGAGGCAACGTCAAGGCCGCATAAAAGTTTAGCTGAGGGGAAGTCTTCCACGAAGGGAAGTTTTCGGAACTACAGCCGACATCGGAGCGAATCGAAATATGGAGCTGGCAACACTGCGTGAGGGACGTGTTCTATATGGGTGACATGTGGGTGCTTGCCTGTCTGGCCAAGATGACTAGCATACGCCAACGGATATTAATTTATGGAAGTCACGTGACTTGCCGTTCGATCTGCCATTCTTTGAGAATTTTCGTTTAGAGTGTGGATTGTCTGCGGCCCTACCGCGAACTTCGAAAGCCGCAAATTTCGAGGTTATGTCTGTGTCATTCTAACGACGCCTTCATTGGAGTAACAAAGACAAATTCTCGAAATTTGCAAATTTTTGTAGGCCTGGTTGGCATCTTAACTTAACTACAGATATCGGTCAATCTCATGACGCCTTCGCTGGTGTCACAGAGACAATTCCCCGAAATTTGCGATCTTCGTATTTCGCAGTGCAGTAGGGCCGTAGATATATGCCGTTTTGGATATATTTTCTAGATATTACTAATATTAAATGTAGGTATTCGTTTAGAGAAACAAAACGCACCTGATATACTTAGTACAAGTGTACTTGAGTTATTTGGGAATGATAACATGATATCCGAGATAACAGATACGACACCGGCTTAAGATGTTTATTTAAAGACAGTAAAATCTTCGTTAGGCAATTTCGGCATGTGTAAGTGTTTACAAAATTTTTATTTTAAATGTTCTATAGCCTAGACGCTACATTTCCACTTTTCTTTATCGCTTTACTTCGGTTTTTTTAACCGACTTAAAATAAGGGGGAGGTTCTCAATAAGGCGTATTAAGGGTATCTTTTCCACCCGAGCGATGCATTTGATATCCACCAATTACATCGTCATAGCGTAGCACATCTGCCGCACGTGCTTACAAGGCGCCTCTACAATAACAGGATTTCCTACGTAAGAATTTGCATCATATATAAAATTTCTGCAACCGGCTCTATAGAGTCTAAGTATAAGAAAAAGAGTAGTATATTACTGAGTACTACCCCAACTCCTCCTCCGGGTGTCGTAAGAGTCGACTAAGGGATTGAAGTGTCACTGACCACTATTTGATAAAAGATTGATGATCGGCAGCAGCGTCATCATAGTGGACACATTACTGCGATCGCCAATCCGCTTGCCCAGCGTGGCGATTATGGACCTCCTAATGCTTTATACGCATAGTTAATAGGAGAGGCCTACGTCCAGCAGTGGACTATCATAGGCTGATGATGATGATTATGATATTACTGAGTCGGTTTCAGTACCTAACCTCGTCTTACCTATTGTGATTCCTAAAGGACATATGTATATTCGATTATTGTGTAATGAAAAGCCTGTTTAGGTTGAGGTTGTACTCGAAATTCTTTTGTTTTATGTAAACTGTAAAACAACTGTAACAATGCGAACAGAAAACCTACTTTAACTTTAAATTCATTTAGTTTAAAATTCAATAGCTCAAACTGAGTATGATGGGTAGGACGAGGCTAAACAACAAAAACAGTAATAATTAAACAAAGAAATTAGAATTTAAGTAAAATTGCCCTTAAACTAACTGTTCAGTATAAACCACTCGGCCACCTGGCTCCAATTTCACCAAGCTGACAAGTGTGACAATTGTATCAAAATTTGACATATGTAGAATTATCGGTTTCACCACGATGACAGGTGCGACAATTGTAAAATACAATTGTAGAACACAATTGTCACGAGTAAACAGAGGGAAAAATGTATCAAATATATTATTACAAAAAAGTGTTTATACTCAAACATCAATCAATTTTATTTTCACGTCAGCGGCTCTAGCATAGCGGTTTTGCTACTTGAAACTAGTGAGCAATATGCAATTTTGCTGCGAGAGTGAGAAAAACTAACTTTTTATATTTCCGTATCGTTGCTTAGTCGCAGGTCATATTTTCATACTGCGGGGTGAATTACGAACTTTGAACATTTAAACTTCATTACATCCGTCACTTTCATTCCGTTGCTGAAAAAAGAGATAGATATTATAGAGAAATATATCGATTCGTAGTCGAATGACGAAACCTTCGTAGTAGGCCCCCCATTTTTTTTTTAATTTTACGTCTTGTGGACAGGCGAAAGCACTAAGCCATACTGCCTAGTAGGCGGCCAAAAGGCGGGAATGAAAAATATCGTTCGGATACAAAATAAAATTGGAGCTCGTGTTAAACTTGTATTAGTACCTACATTTCGATGCTAGTACGGAAGGTATGTCATTATTTCACGAGTCCCGAGATATCCACGAGCCAAAGGCGAGTGGCAAGACTTGGGACGAGTGAAGAATAACATTTCCGCGCGTGAATCGAACGACGTTTTTCAAAACAGTTGCAAAATATTAAAAGATGATAAACAATTTAAACAAAATACTTAGTTATGAGTAGTAACTTTTGACAATGAACTTTTTGACGGACAAAAGGTGTTTTTCTAGCTCCAAAACTTGCATTCATAATTTAAGAGGTAATAGATTTTGTTATTCAACCAACTCAAATGTTTTTATTTGAAAATACATAGTTTATAAGCAAATTAAATATATAAATCTTCACTTTTAATAACGTTCGTAACACCATGTTCGATTATCTGTGTATATATTTTTTTTATTTTTAATTAGGTACTTAATAAACATGCTTGCATTTAAGAAAAACGCCTCTAGTTTGATAGGCGATTCGAGACCGTTCCGTTCTCACAAATGTTTTTCAATGTTCAATATTAAAAAAAAATATCAATACTTTTAATTGTTTTGCATTAGCTGTAGGTTTTTAGTTTTAATTCGTCTTGGTAAAGTAAAGTAACATGAAAACTCTTTGGTAAGTTGCACGAATTGGAACGACTATAAATTTTAAAAATTGAAAAAGTAAAAGCACGAGTGCTCAAAAACGAACTTTGCACACGCAAAACAGCCAAAAAAGAGCAATTTTTGAGCAACTGTATTGAAAAATAATATTAAACCAAAAAATAATATAAATCTAATATTATATTAATCATATGAGTATTTAATTAATCTTAAAATACAATGAATGAAGAGAGCCAATATTCGTCACGATTTTTATTACTATAATTTGATTTTTTTTTTATAGAGAACGAATATTTAAGCCAAAATTAATTCTTTCCTTATATCTTCTTATTTGTGCGAATTCATCAAGATCATCATTCTCTTTTTAAATATTCTATAGCCAAGACGCTATACACCGTGTTTTTATTAATTTCCGTTAAATTGGACAGGTTACTTGGGACATTAATAGAAGTTGCCTGGTATATGGACTTTTGTTAATTTCGTCAAGAAATTCACCACTCAATTCATCACTGTTACTATCACTATCACTACTACTTGCATGGAAAGCCATATTGAACTAGGTACGCGTGTATCAACAACGAAAAATTACTTACAATTGTCACGCAAATCCGACACATCTTTAATCACATGTCAAGATTCTCCGACAATTCTACAAATATGTCGACTAAAAATAATAATTCTTGTTTCACAACATAATTGTAATACATACAATTGTACCAAAATGCCTGTCATGTTTGTATGGATTTCTATAGAAAATATTTCTTAAAATTGTAATATGTCACCTGTCGCTTGACAATTGTAGCTCTACATATGTAACTTACAATTGTAGCCGTGGTGAAATTGGGGCCTGGAGTCAGCAGACAAGGTCGAATTACTCAGGTGTAAGCAACTCACCCACCACCCTAAATTTTATGTTGTTTTTAATTAGGTAAGTGTAATATGTCTAAGGTACTCATAAAGGATCAAAACCCAGATTTATATCCTTTATACAGTTGTGCTACTCATTTTACTATGAAAGGGGTTAGCTGACTTCACTTTCTATTTCAAATTGGCTTTCACCCAGCTAACTCGTTTACGCTAGGACATTAGCGCCTTTCCTAACGCGCTGCGAACCTGTTTTGCACAAATACCTAACTATATAAACACTAGGTGCTAGAGCGAAACCGTCTTATTATAATTATGCGTGGGAGTGACATATTTAAGTCAATAGAGATTAGAACGCGAAAATTCGAGCCTATTTTGGTTTTAAGGGCAAGGAAAAAGAAGAAATTATGTTTGAATAAACTAAGTCCTGCTGAATGCGTCCTGCTGGCCCTTGCTGCTATTTATTGTTGGGCTTAAGGGGTTGGAAATGTTGGAATCGGTTGTAATTTATTTTACTCATGTCCGTAAAAGGTCAAACTACCGATGTCGTCCGTTTAAGAAATAAGGGTCAATTGCAAAAAACGTTACATATTGCAAGCCTGAAGGTGCATTCAGACCAAAAGAGCATTCGTTATTCTATCCCCCACTTTACGAAATCAACGAATCACGTTTTGTGTAACGATCGAATTTTGTAGAGTGGGGGGATAGAATAGCGAATGCTCGCTTGGTCTGAATGCACCTTTAACCAACACAAAAATTGTGTTACGAACGTTAGTCATACAACTATATTGTCCAACAACTCTTGGGAGTAGAAAAAAGGCTGCAAATAAAAAAAAAAAAGGTGCGTTTTGTTGATCGCTCATGGATATATTTTGGAATGCATCGCCTTTCTTCACGGCCTAAAGTTGTTACACAAACTTTTACTTCGAAACACAAAAAATATGAAGTCAATTTTTTTTTCATTTGGCACTGGTCTCACCGCGGCACATAGGAGTATTTCAATCATAAAACCGTTTAAAAATATTTCATTGTTTTTTTGAGAATTTTAAGGAATAAAACAAAGAATTTGATTGTAATTCTATATTTCAAACCGGCCAAGAGCATGTCGGGCCATGTTCAATGTGGGGTTCCGTAGTTAGTCAAAAACGGATGGGCCGATTATGTTCGAAATAGGTTTATTTTAAAGTATTCTATGAGCCCACAATTCGTGATATTTTTTCATATTTTTGGATCCACGGATCAAAAGTTTGAGGGGGAGGGAGACCAATTTTTTTTATTCTGAAGCGGTTATCTCCGAAAATATTTATTTTATAAAACAACTTTCTTCTGGGTCCCTTATTGTTTTTGAAAGACCTATTCAACGATACCTCACACTATAGGATTTCAACAAAATAAAAAAATCATCCCCACTTTACGACTAATTATAAGAAAAAATTGTATGTGATTAAAATGTATATCTGTGCCAAATTGCTAATTTCTAGTATTAACGGCCATTGCGCTATGCAACAGACATGGCGAACCTATAAGGGTTCCTAGTTTACTACGGAACCCTAAAAAATAGTATTATGCGCAGTGCGGCCTCTTCTTGTGGGGGGGAGGCCAGGAAATATATTTTTGTCTGAGTTGTCAAAGTTGTGCCTTAACATTTGTGCAGGGAATTGCATGGGGGTTTGATATGTTTGTGGGTATCGCCGGGAATTGGAATCTCCCGCAGCACGGTTTTCGGACTAGCAGGCGAGCGCGCGGCGGGGACCATTCCAGGCCCTGGGCCCTGTGCGAACCTCGGCCTTCGGCCTTCGCAGGTCGTTTTTATGTTACACTTTTTCATCGCGTAGCCTGGGATCGCTGGGTTCTCTCACGATTATGAGTAATTCGAATCAGTCTTTCTTCCAAAAATGAAAAAATATGTTCGTTTTCATTCCCTTACATGCTTGCATTATGCTGAATAATGTCAGTTTACCAAATTCTTGAAACATTTCCAAAGAATTTGTAACAAAAACCAACAAAGTATGACATTCAAAAAATTTATGTTTATGACGCTGTAACTTTAACCTACTGAAAATCTAAATGGCGGACGTAAGCGGACAGTTTTTCTTATACAATCGATGTACATAGACCTTAACATTATTTCGATCTAAAGAAACTAAGTTGCCAAGTCTTGACACATAAACAAAAACACGATTGTCTTAAATTTTCACGGTAAAAATATCGAAATTTAACTACACAAATTAACCAGGTTTTAAATACATTATTTATAACCGATATTCAAAAACTATTACAGAATAATAAAGTACATACCTTCTTCTTCCAGGTTCAAAAGCTTTTTTTTCAGTCCGCGGCCTTATAAAAATACCACGACAAAAAGTAAACTTTGCAAAGATGAAATCGCCGAGAACAAAATCGTACACATGTAGCAATAATTAGGTTCCGACCGATCTTGCTCAGGGATTCGTGAGGGGTGGGAGATTTTAAGCCTTTTATCAGGTGGACCGGTTAGTCAGGAATGTAAAAAACACGATAGGCGGTGAATTTGACTGATTTAGCTATTTCGACTTTTAAGCGGTTTTTTAATGCATATACTCCTATGTGCGCGGGCTACAAACTATGAACTATCGGCAATAAGCACGAACAAAAGATACGCACTCCCGTGTACGAAATAAATATGAGCTAAAAATTGATAATGACGTTCGTTCGAGGTTATCAGTTAGTATGATTATTTTATGCAAATGCATTACATAAATAACAACGTTTGGTAAGATTATGAAAGTTTGCTGCATCTTAATATTCTTAATGAATTGCGGATATTGCATATTGCATACTAGGTTTTTTCTTATGTGAAATCAAAATTATATTACATCATTTGGAACTTCGATGAACCATGTCTAGAATAATATTTAGTGATCAAGGATTTACTCATTATATTTTTAATGATACAATTCTTCATAAGATGTGCGAAGATAAAGAACATCTGTATCCATGCACCTGCTAATTTACATAACCGGTTAGCTTGATATTCAAAAATATGTTCTAAGATTATATCATGAATTTATCATCCTCTTGTTTTTTTCTTGTATTCATCACGCGATTATCATAGTACGGCTGCGTCAGCCGCTATTACTTTACTTGTCATAATAACAGTCGAAGACCGGGACTACTACAAAGACCGGGAAGTCATACCAAGATGGTAATCCTTTTCTATGGGAGGCCTCAAACAATGGGTAGAAACGAGCTTACTTATAACTACATAGTATGAAACAAAGTCGCTTTCTTTGTCGCTATTAGCGATTAAAATGTCGGAAAAATCAAATGTCTTTATCGAGAATTAATGAAACTTTCGTTTTTTTTAAATTTTCGGGGTATTAAAGAAATAACCATTGTCACTGGCATTAATTCTGCAATTGACTCTTCGTCGAAGCCTAGCCCGAAACGTTATCATAATATTAAACGTAGGTACCTAAGTTTACTCGATTAAGACCTGTTTGTCGTTAAAATATGATGTTAGAAACATATTTAACATGTGCAAGTACGTGTGTGTTTGTGTAGGTACATATGTAGTAAATGTTATGCACTCGAAGTTTTATTGATTTTATGATTTATCATAAGCTACTCCGTCGAAACTAGATTTAAGACAAACTGAATAGGTACATATTATTATTTTTATCGCGGTAGTCATTACAGTTTCTATAAAATTGGAATTGGTATCGATTTTAAAGCCACGCCTATAAATGTTTTACTGCGTGTTCGCGACATAAAATCGAATTGGGTCGAATTTATGAGGCGTTCTATTTACCTTGGTTCTAAACATCATTATATTGCCGCTTTTACACGTGCAGTAAACGAAATTATTTAGTATTTACATAGTTTGTTTATTTTTTTTTTATGATATTATAGATTTTAAGATATATTTGTGGCAGTAAACAATTCTTATTCTTATTATACTATTTTATTTCGCACCTTATTTTATTACAATCAAACATTGCATTCGTAGCCACTTGATATTGTTTTTTTCTTCTATCTGTAGTCGTATGTACATACCATATATTTTATTTTATTGGTCCATTAATTTACACAGCATTACAGTAGGTACTAATGCACTGCGAAATACAGTCAAGTACCTATAATATATACATACAAACAAGGTACCGTGTATAATATATAATCAGGATTTGCAAGACAATATTACTAACAGATAGAAAAGCAGGAGGCACTGAAACGTTATACAATACAGTGGAAAAAAAACAAGACCATGAGTTGGAAAGTAAAGGATACTTACAAAGGGATCAAAAAGTATAGATAAACGGAAAAAATAACACTTTTTAGTGGGGGAAAAGATGGATTAATTGGAGTAAATTCCATGTGGTCCTAACATTGATAACTTGATAAGTGATAGATGGACGACTCAATTCCATGTATCCCTGCCGGTGGAAATAGGTAAATGGAGTATTTATAAACGAGGAGTGTCTTTTCAAAAGGGCTTATTTCCACGTATACGGGGATATCGCAGTAGGGATATATGGAATAGGGGGGTTTTACAACAAAATGCTAATTTTCTTGTGTCTTAAATTAAGAAACGTATATGTGTTACATGACTATATTGAAAGGAATCGCTGTTACAGAAAATTATGAAACTACGTAGCCAATGGTGTAGTTTCACAAAACATAACACAAGGCATGTACCTACAATCACATCTAAAAATATGTATACAATTCAGAACGTATGTCCATGGCACAAGGATCAAAATCGTTCATATATTTTGGGAAATTACCGTAACTACGTCTCGCATTACTTTTAATGTTAACTATTTGTAAATTTTAAAGCACGAACGCTAAAGGCAAACAAAGCGTTTTTGTTAAATTTTGTATGGGCGGTGTTGAAACAGCCTGTGTCAACGATAATAACAATGTTATTGTGTATTGTATGTACGTATGTGAGTTCCGTCACGAGAGACTGATAGTTTTTACAGATTGTCAAGTTGAATTATGACTGGGAGGGCACCGGAACCGGTATTTTATAAAAACGTCGAAATAGCCCAATCTTAAAAAATGTTTTAAATTCTTTATTTAGTACTGTATATTTTATCTTATTTACAACATTGTAAGTTTTAATTACTCCAATAACTTAGAATTTATTTACCGAAGAACGAAAAAAGAACAGTTCTTTTGTATGGAGAAAATACCGGTTCCGGTCCCTGGCTGTGAGAACCAAGTACCCGTTTTAGCACCCGTAAATCATTCCGGTTTAGTACCCATTCTAGCCAGGTGCAAGTGGGTTCACGTTGGGCTTTGGCCATTTCGAAAAATAAGGGTGCTATGAAATTCTCTATCCTTGTAGTAAGTATCAGCAGATAACGAAGCTTTTTCTAAAGGTGCATTCAGACCAAACGAGCATTCGCTCATTCGGGGATTCCATTCTACGAAATCAACGAATTGCGAAGAATCACGTTTCGTGTAACGAACGAATTTTGTAGAGTGGGGGATAGGATGAGCAAACGCTCGTTTGCACAGTGGTCAGGCGTTCAAAGAACAGTGCTTAAAATTCAAAAGTCGCAATAAAAGTCTAAAAAACTGTACGAAATGTTCTATTAAGATTGTATTTGATCTGTAATAAGCGAAATACAAGCTTTAAATAAAGATTCCTACTTTTTGTGAGGTAAATTTCGTAAACCAGTTATATATAGATCGGATGTCAGCAAAAATCTAATGAGCAAATCAGTGTTACTTGTTGTTCTTGAAATTTTGTGGGTAAAAAAACTTTCTTTTGGGACCCTTATTCTTTTTGAAAGACCTATTCAACGATTTCCCACACTATAGTACTAACGGCCATTGAGCTATGGTACGGAAGACGGATAGACGAACATGGCGAAACCATAAGGGTTCCTAGTTTACTACGGAACCCTAAAAACAAGTTACGTGAGAACAAGCAATTATTTCCCCTCTCCTCGCTCTTAAAAATCATTAAGTACGCTTATTTGTCCTTAAATTTCAGTTTTGTAAAAAGGCTACCGCCAAGACCTTCGGCAATCTTCGGTAGAATTATCACTTGCTCATGATAAAGCACTTTCTAGGCTACAAAACGACATATGAATCATTAAGGGACTCGAAGGGTTTCTAAACTAAAAGCTTCGAAATATTTTTCAAATCGAAATCGTCGTTGATTGTTTTGATGGCTCGCTTAAAATAAATATTATAATAAAAAGCGACAGGGAAAATAATAAAATGTTATTAAAAACGATAGAAAATACCCTTGTGTACCTCCATTTAAATAATTATAGCTTTCACTAAAACAGTCATGTACATTATCAATTTTAAAACGACGAGTAAATATTGCACTTTTAGATAACGCGTTGGAGCGTCATGCAGTATATTAACTTTGAAAGCTTATACCAAAGATATTTATTCCCACACATGCCAAATATTTTATGTTATCTAAAACTACGTAGTATAAACTACTCTCCTTGCTAAAAAAAGCAGTCAAAGTAGATCATCAATTTATTCGAATTTTGGCTACTACCGTGACCTGTGTGGTTTGGTCTGAATGCAACTTGTGAAATTAGTGAATAATATTTCTTTTTAATTTATAATATTTGTGTCGATAAGTAGCCCTATTAGTTGACAAGTAAGGTTTGCGTTAGTGTTTACGATACGTAATGCAGTGTATCGTGCTTGCATTCATATGTATTGGAGCGAGCGTCAGGGATCACTTTAGGTAGATACCGTAAAAGTCGAAACTATAGTCCAAACTGCCCTAACAATGGTCCAAAACTTAATGGAATATCTTCCGTTTGGTGTAATTGTTATATTAATCGTGATCATAGGCAAAAACTTCTCATTAAATAATACAAATCTTGCACACGTCAAAAATAAACTAGTGATGCTTATTAGGAATTGATATTGTCGACCATAATTGCAGTATTGGGCTATAATAGGGTGGTTTTACGGTATTGAGTAGGTAAATAAGCGTAAGCGTTGTACAGTCAAAGACAAAATAAGGTGTATACAAAAATGTTAAAAAATATGTCCCAGTGCACTCTAATTCTGTGTAATAAGAACGCCGTAACATATTTATGACCGGATTCTTTCGATACTTTTTTTTTACACTTGACTGTAGCATGTTACTTGCTACTTAGTGCACTGGTGCAGTCTTTATCATAGACTTGTCTATGTGCGAGCGTTCGTAACGAGAATGTATTTAGTTTGGAAATTCTTAAGGAATCAAGGTGAGTTGTTAACCTAAACCTTTAACTTCCCATGTACACACAAATACATGGTAATTATATGGAAGCCATGCAAAGGGCAGGCTGTGTATGTTTATTAATTTAAGTTCCGAGTTAGCATATCGCTACTGCATACGGTACAATCACCATCAGATAAGGACCTATTGTTATTGGGTTAAAATTCTTTTCGTTGTCTTAATTTATGTCCCTAAAAAACGTATGATGTTTTGTTTTCAATTTCTGACGTATGGATTAAAATCTATCGTGAAAAAGAAATACAAGTGCACCGGGTTTTTTAAATACTGAGTCAAGATAGCAACTAAAATCGTGACAAAGTAGTATGATGAAACAAGACAACGAAAATAATTTTGACCCATTTGCGAACTCATGTTACTACCGGACACAATATCGTGACCATGTGACCACGTGACCTTGATTAGTCCTCATTAACACCTGTGATTTACATTACGTGACAAGCACTGCATACGGAATGTTAAGTGTCCATTGTTTAATTGACATACTGTGTTTATATACGGAATTATGCACTTATGGATGGACAATAAAATTATAAGATTTATTGTATACTGTATTATTCCATCACAATTAACTGGCCCATCTTGATCGTCATTAATATATTTATAATAAGTTATTTATAGTATAATAAATAATAATAGTATTAATAGCTGTACCTTCATTTTTGGTATTTTTATACACGACCCGACCTTATAGTAATAGCTTAGGGTTTTATTTATATTTTTCGCACTTTGCGCGCAATGGATATCTTCATATTCTACCTTGTCTGTACGTATAAATATGTTAGATAGAAATAAAATAAATTAAAATCATCATAATGAGCAAGTTCTATTTCAAGCGTATGATGCGCAAGCATCTCTTGGACAATTTGTTTTATATAATATTGATATATAATTATTGTTTTAACGTGCACCAACTTTATTTTTGAATTTGTCTCAGTGGTTGACTTATAGAGTATGCCTTATTATGGCATTAAGTCTGCCATTTGTATTCCCCGCCTACAAACCCAAAAATCTAAATATATGAATTTTTGAGGATTTTTCTCTCTCACTCCAACGAAGGCGTCATTAGAGTGAGAGAGACAAATTCTCGAAATTTGCGGATTTCGAAGTTCGCGGTAGAGCCGCTGGTTAGTGCAATAAAATTTAAATTAATAAAAAAAAAAAAAAGTAGAGAGATAAAGCTGATTCGCCTTACTCCCGACGATCTTCCATCCATAACTGTATTTAGAAATAACCGTTGCGAGTGACATTGACATATTGACAGCATCCGTTAACTATGACCAGTTACGAGTAGGTAAGTGGGTTGTACAACGAGGTTTTTTAAGAACGCGTATGTAATCCCTTGCAGATGCATGTCTCCATAGGTAACTGCTGTGGCTGCTAGGCAAACTAGCAAACGGAGTGTCTGATGGTAAGCAACTTCCATAGCCTATGGTCACTAGTGACACAAGAATGCGTAGCCAAGATGATCGCTAATGACCTGGTTACGACATTGGTCTAACCAAGGCGATCGGTGGGACGGAAAACCATACGTCCGAGAGGGAGTTTCCGATATCTGCCTCTGGCTCAACTTATGGATTCGCTTGTCGCCGGTCGCTTTAAGCCAATGTCGTGGCCAGGCCATAAGGCCATAACGCTCAATCGTGAACGAAACGCAACTGTGTTTGTCCCACTAATAAGAAAAGCCGGCCAAGAGCATGTCGGGCCGTGCTGTGTAGGGTTCCGTACGGATCTAAAAATGGCTGGGCTGATTATGTTCGAAATAGTTAGAAGTCCCACTATTCATGACTTTTTTTCATTTGTTATGGGCCCACGGATCAAAGAGAAGGGGGGACACAATTTTTTTATAATGCAGCGGTTATATCCGAAAACATTGACTTTAGAAAAAAACTTTCTTTTGGGACCCTTATTCTTTTTGAAAGACTTATTAGACGATACCCCATAATAATAATATATTAGTGTTACCACACGTTTGTGACACTAATATCCCAGGATTCTGTCACCAGACTGTTTGTTGCTTTGCCACCAGTCACAAAACTCACAAGTGAATATGTTTTCAGTATTCTGTAATGTAACCCTAGAAGTCCCACTATTCATGACTTTTTTTCATTTGTTATGGGCCCACGGATCAAAGAGAAGGGGGGACGCAATTTTTTTATAATGCAGCGGTTATATCCGAAAACATTGACTTTAGAAAAAAACTTTCTTTTGGGACCCTTATTCTTTTTCAAAGACTTATTCGACGATACCCATAATAATATTAGTGTTACCACACCTGTGTGATACTAATATACCAGGCTTCGGTCAACATTATTTAGGCTGTTTGTTGCTTTGCCACCAGTCACAAAACTCACAAGCGAGTATATTTTCAGTATTCTGCAATGTAACCCTAGTGGAACGTATTCTACCATCCATTGTCTCCAAATAATGGGTCAGTTGGTGACCGTTAATTAGCAACTTCTTGCAAGTGGCAAGTTGGCAACATATCAATTATACACAGACACTCCTTGGTCAGGGGAAAAACACCTCTCTTGTCTTAGGTTTTAGTACTGTTCAGGGTTCAGTGTTGGATGGTAGATGGGCCTAGAAGACTTGAAGTACCTAAGCATGTTGCACTGACACAGTTATGGTAATTTGCAGTGTTTTTTCTACTGGGAGGTTGGAGACATAAGAGGAATGTCTTTCCAAAAGCGCTTATTTCCACTTTGTCAGTATTAGAGATTAGATCTCTTAAGAAAGCATAGCAAAAATAACCCTTGTTGCCAGACTAGAAATAAGCCCTTTTGAAGAGATACTCCTCATATGTAATCAGGAAAATCGCAGCCCCAATATAACAAAGTTCTATGTTGTACTTTTATCAACTTGAAATTTGAACATTGTCACACTGATACTTGGTCCAGATTCCATTACGCCGAAAATGATAGAACCATGTAATATTGGGGTAGCAAAATGTGGCACCAAGTTTTGCTGACCTGAACGATTTTTTACGCAATAAAATCACGTCGTTGATGGGTCGCATTAGATGGAGTCAAAACAGCATTCTAAAGGTGTTTGCTGGAAGTTACGACGGTCCCTTTATGTGGCATTCGATAAACTAGCTCAGGACTCCTACAATCAGAGTGTACAATAGACGTACGTCAAGTAGTTTCTGGCACTCTGATTGTAAAATTAGTTTTATAATCCACTAACACTAGTTTTAGGTCAATGTAACTAAAATACTATGGACATAAGTCTGAAAATAAAGAATTTATTATTATTTACACATCTTTTGCCAAAATAGTCCTGTGATTCATATAAATGGAGCACACATACTGTCGATTTTTGCGTTAAAAACTTTCTCGGGTGTCATGTCATACCCTATTTCCATAACAAATTTTAACAAAATAGGTCTGGCGGTTTTAATGTGAAGAGGTACATACTAGACAAACAGACAGACTGAATTACTTTTACGTTTATAATATTATAGTAATATCATGAAATGTACAGTCAAAGATAAAATAAGGTGTAGGTACACAAAAATGTTCAAAAATATGTCCCAGTGCACTCTAATTCTGTATAATAAGAACGTCGTAACATATTATGAGCGGATGCTTTCGATACTTATTTTTGCACTTGACTGTACCTATCAGGACTGTGATAATCTGATATTAATGTTTAAATCAAATGAAATATTTGTTGGAATACTCGCTTTGCAATTGCAAGTTTCTTTAGTAGGCATGCAATAACCCAATTACAAATACAACTATATTTACTCAAAATCATTGCTCGTAAAATGTGCAAGCATTAATATGGAAATTCGATTTGCTTGCAAGTGGGTTGATGTTTTGGTGTGAAGGTAAACATTACTATGTACTTATATAGTCTCGTTCCAGCGGATAAGGTGCTAAGAGATTTGACACACTTTGGCTTCGATGGCGCTTACATATAATATAGAACAACACATTTAGTGGCTTGAGAGACACGTTTTACTTGAAACAATTCATTCGATTTTGAATCAAAAATCATTTTTTCTGTCCCTATGTCCCTTTGTACGCTTAAATCTTTAAAACTACGCAACGGATTTTGATGCGATTTTTTTTAATAGGTAGAATAATTCAAGAGGAAGGTTTTTATGTGGATATAGTACCCGTGCGAAGCCGGGGCGGGTCGCTAGTATATATGTAGTATAGATATATATGACTAAATTCAATGATTTCGGTACAAAATCGGCTTTTGGGTGATAATCTTTTCAATGTTAATGGCCAAATAGTTCCTATGTCTACTTTTCCTAAGTAGGTAACAAGAGTTGCTATTTCTTCTATGAATTAATGGTCGGAAAACTTTATTTTTAGAGAGGAGGTCGTAGTAAAAAAGTTTGGGAATCTCGTTTTAGATCCTGCATTAGACTTCTAATTTTGGCTCCAGTATAGTTGTTAGGTCGCTACCTAATGCTATATATGCTCCATATATTTTGCAATGATTTGTGGGGAGCATTGCGAAACTAGCGATGTCAATGAAACTAAAGATAACCATGTGAACGTTACACAGTTTACCTTCTAAGAATAGTAGAAATTGCACTCATTTTAGTATGAATGAGGCAGCGTTTAGTACGATACCAATCTAAATGATTGTGTTATCCTTGTAGTCTTAGTGAAGGCACGTGAGATATATAAGTCCACCTAACTTTCAGACGCCTTTACTTTGCGCACACTATACTGTTCTTCAACAGTTAGCGGGAATGAGTATTTTTTAAGGACTTTATGAATCGACTTAAAAAAAAGAACATTCCGTTTGAACTTAGAAACCCCTTCCGAACTAAGAAAGAGACGGAAAGCTCGGGCTACAACGGCGACACACGACAAAACAGGACAGCAATATTACCTTCGTGTGTTCCGATTCGAAGGGTTTTCTAACTGCTATTGCACTGTATGTTTTTTTTTGTTGCTTCAGAACTTCCGACTGGATGCACCGATTTTGATGATGATGATTCTTTTTTGATTTGAAAGCTGATGCTCACCGATTGGTCCCATTTTAATTTGGTCCAGTTCTGACAATGGTATCCATGAAAAAACCACATAAGTCATAAATTTGCTACGACAAATGAATGAATAACTCAATATCACGCCAGACTATTTTGATAATTATTTTTTTAACGATAATTATTTCGAAACGAGTGGCGATGTTTTAAAACATGACCGAATGGGAATGTTAAAAATCGACACGAGTTACGAATTTCGTTTTTGCACGTGTCTCGTAAGACGTTTTTTAGTACAGATAGCCCTCCGAAGTTTTGGACCCACTTCTCGCACTAGAGCCTAAAAAAGGCACCATCTGTACTAAAAAAATATTTCGAGTGCCTGTGCTACACCAATGCTTTGTCCAAAAATACTAACCGCGTAATCTGAGGTATTCGGTACACCGAATCGAATATTTAATACATTAAAGCAATAATTCAAGTGATATACAACTGCCAAGTTTAAAAAACTTACCGCTATAGCCTATGGAGTGGTTCTCCTCCAGTTTGAACGTGAACGGGATGTGAACCCGCTGCATGAGGAGCCGGGGAGGCTGCATCGCCCACGCGTCATGGCGACCCTCGCCAACTATGCCTATGAACTCCATGTTCCTGTGAAAAATGAGTTACTTTCAGTACAGTCAAGTGCAAAAATAAGTATCGAAAGAATCCGCTCATAAATATGTTACGACGTTCTTATTACACAGAATTAGAGTGCACTGGGACATATTTTTGAACATTTTTGTGTACACCTTATTTTGTCTTTGACTGTACCAGTTAAATTGACCTAAGCTAAGCTTTTAGAAGAATATAATAACATTTATTCGAGACACACTATAGTAATTTACAGGGAAACAGTGGATAAAAACAAATAAGATGATGTTAGCTAATAACGTCGTAAAACTCGTAAAATTGGCGAAAACAAGGTTTTGTTTCCTCTTCCAAAATAGACTAACAAAGTGAGAGCAGATTTAATTTAAAGATTTAAAAAAAGTATATATTTTATTGTAAAAAATCGTTTGCCGAAATGTCAATATACAGGGAGGAACACAAAACTAGGTATTAAAAAAGGCAGCCCTCATTCCCTAATAAATTTCTCAAATATTTCTGATGTGTGGTGTATGGATAATATTCACACTCCATGAAACTCATCACCAGAGATCGCACAAATGTGCGCAATAATATGGATATGACCCCAAAGTTGATTAAAAAATTAATCTTAGCCACTCACTTGCTTTGATTTTTGCGATAGACTCTATGTCTATGTAAAATAAGAGTGATGAACTGATGACATGTAACAAAAGCTACATGAAGCAAGTGAGTGGATATAATAATTTTCAGAAAATTACCTATTTGACCCTGATAACTATGAAAAACCTCTGTAAATATTGGTTTAATTATTAATTTAATCAAATTTGCAGTCATATCCATATTATTGCGAACAATGACGGACATTTGTCCGTTCTCTGCTCATCACGCGGCCAACTCATACTACAAGATGAAATCAATTATATTATGTAAACAATGGAAACTGCAAACTAAAACATAACATTAAAGTGGAAGTAAAAACCAATGTTAGCTAATTATAATTATAGGACGGAGGAAAGGTCTCATTCAATTTGACATGGGTTTTCTGCTCAAGTTTAAAATTTAAATAAACTGTAGTACGTACGAAAAGCGATTAAGTCTGTAATTATTATTATGTAATGATAAATACTGTGACGCTGATTTACTTTGTAGCATAATTGTGGTGGTAAAATGCTAATAGTGACTGTACTATTAGCATTTGATATTGTTAATACAATTGAAGTGGCATAAATATGTAGACCTCATTAAGAGTGTAATTAATTTAACATAGTATATTTACGTGTATAAATAAATCTTCACAATAACCCATTGATTTATAGATGGAGAATTAACTATTGACAATTTAGAAATGAGCCTTATATATCATATAGTTAAGACTATCGGAAAAACGGTTAGCCTTACCCTCATATTAATAAGGTTTAATCTTTAACTGTCAATAGTTAATTCTTAGAAATTTTCAACTATAAATGAATTTAACTGTACAAAGAGTGTGTGACTGATAGAATGATCAATAATAATGTTTGAATTTGCTTTAAAAGTATGTTGTTCAAACTACAATTACTTTTATGCAAAAATACAAATACCGTACCTACCTACTAGATTTTTTTTAAATGATTATACAAACTGTCTTATTTTTCTTTACACCTAATATGAAACCATGGCCATAAAAAACAACCATTCCTTGCTACATACATATATACATGTTATCTCTTGCAAAATGTATTACAAAATTATAGTTAAATATCAATACACAGATAAGAGATGAAATGAAACCAGGGACCGGAACCGTTATTTTACAAAAACCTCGAAATACACCAATATTTTAAAATGTCTTATACTTTTTATTTACTAGTCAGTATTTTATATAATTTACAATATCATATTTTTAAATTACTCCATTTGCTTAGAATTTATATACCGAAGAACGAAATTCGAACCATTCTTTTTGTATGGGGTAATACTCGTTCTGGTCCCTGAATGAAACATTCACAAACATTATAATTTCTCTGCACTGTAATTGGTTTTTACTATTGTATGCATAATAATGCAACTACCAGTGGCCTATACCACAAAACTTTACAAGCGTACAATTCTACAAAATTGTATAAATTCCCATACAAAAAGTTGACAATTTTGTAGAATTGTACGCTTGTAAAGTTTTGTGGTATAGGGGCCTGGCCTTAAAAAAATCTAGAGAGTTATGTTATTGAATAAGAAATAATGAAAAACATTTATTCATACCCAATATGAAGAAAACATACAAAATAATAATAAAAGACCAAACACAGTTTATTACAAAAGGGCTACAAATCAGCACAAAATTGGCGATGTAGTTCATTATAGCTATGTAGGTCTACCGCAAACTTCCAACATCGAAAATTTTGGGCATCTGTCTCTAATACTCCAACAAAGTATTTACTGGTGAAATTGACAAACACTGGCACTCAAAAGATATTTAAATTCATGGTAGGGCAATATTATTTAATAAATGCAAAAATAAACCAACAATTCTCTCCATTATGATCATACCTGGGAAAACTCGGGGCATTTATACGAAAGTGATGTAGCAAAATATTTTATCGACTAAAAATATATAGATGTTACTGTGTATGACAACATCAAAATGTTATTCGGCATAAGTAAATATTAGGTACTTACTCTTCAATTAAAATATAAAATAAATTTAAAAGGGTAGTTACGCGTTTATTTTAAAATAGTTTTCAAAATACACAATTAATATTAAAATATCAATATTTAAATTGATATTTTGATTAAAATGACATCTGCTACTTTATTATCTGAAGAGGCCTGATATCAGATATGACATCGAACCTCTGTACTATAATCGAGAATGTTTAATAAGCACATCTTTTATTACAATTATATCGACATCTTTTTAATCGATATCAAATCCCTATAACTTGCCCCCAGTTATCCCAGGTATGATTATGAGATGGAATATATTAGGACAGGGTCAAAAAACGTACAGTAGTAAGTAGATAAATCCACTAGTAAGTAGATAAATCCACTAACAACTAAAACAGAATACAGTGATGCTACACTATTTTTTTCCATATAACTTAGTGCGGGTGATGGAATTAAGTCATCTGAATATAATTGTGGCAAAATATTATGAAGATAATGTCAGTCACATCTGAAAAATACTATCCCAAAATTATACAATAATTGTATTTTAGGATTCCAAATAATATGTATTAAGTATTTCCAATAACAACATTTGTATATATCAAAACAAAGTACCTATACTTGATTTTTTACTATTAGTATCAATTATGAATTTAACACCCACATTTTTTTTGCATATCAACTGTAAATAAACTATAGACGTAACTAAAGGGCTTTAAATTGTTATACTATGTTTTGGTCATGACCTAGAAAATCTTTTATTATGGGTTCCAAGCTTCCAAGCTGTAATGGGCCATTTATTAATTTGTGTTCCTATCAGAAATAGTTGTACCAAGTTATGAATGTTCTTTGACAATTACCCACAAGCAAGACTAACCTGGCAGAGTTTATTAATTTTAATACAGAATTAGTTACCTACCTAGATCTGTGTAACTTTAATATAAATTCTATTAATTTTACTACAAAAAGTCATAAAATTTATTGATAATATTGAAAATGTACTAAATTGGTTTTATAATGATTTGGAATTTATTTCTGGGTTATTCAAAACAATATTATAACTTTATTTTGAATTTAACTTTAAAAATTATAAGTTTAATAATGAAATTGCAGATGTAACAACAAAAACAAACTAAAGAGTTTTTTAGTTTTAGATATTAAATTTAATATATTAATTTTGTACTCTTGTATTGAAAGAAATAAAACTAAAATAGGTCTGCATATTATATTTATAATCCTTTTCAATATTTGTTTGAAATTTATGTAGTGTAAAATGTGTCAACTAAAAGTTTATAACAAATTTTCTCATTATCTACAGCAAGATATATACATTTATGTACTGCTGCAGAAATATACAGCAAATGAAGACAATGTAAACTAGGTAATTTGCTAAAAAACATGTCATAATTATGCTAATGTAACCTCAGTTTAAAGTACTAATTATGCTTGTTGAAGCCATCAGATAATATTGTTATTGAAAACGTCATGGGTAATTATGACAAGTATCCGAGTTCTTATCTTTATGTGGACTATTCTAACCTTAGGAGGACAAAGATAGTATTGCGGCAGCCTACATAACAAATAACATCTAAATTTAACCCTTGTGACTCACCTGAGAAGTATAACTAGCATTGCGAACAGCGCAACTAGAGCGCCGATCATAATAAAAATATTTGGCAAGTCTGCCAACGTGAGCCCCGTCGACCCCATCGCAACGGCAACCACTTCGCTTATCAAACAATAACACAGCACTGGAAACCACCAGAAACAACAACAGAACGCATCAGTTCCCACGCACTCCAAACTCTCTTGACCTTGCCAAACGATCTATTTTGCAAAACCAAAACGGATATTTCATGTCAATTTAAACTCGCGACGATTTCAAGCACAACACTGATTCTATTTTCTGTATCCGACGTTTGAAATGTTTTCATTTCGAGCGGTCACAACAATAACAAAATCATTGATCGCGTTCCATACAGACGGCCACAGCGAAACGGAGTACCGCTGCGTTTGACACCATTTGACAGAATGGTGTGGCGTTTCGTTAGCGCTCGCGCGACTGCCAGCGAAACGTGAACAACAAAACAACCAACGGATGCGTTCACATTCACGAGTCACAAGCCGGTTTGGCTCGCGTGATCGCATTTTGTTTCAATGCTATTTCGCAAGAATAATGTATACACGTATGAAACTATGAATCGAATAGTTATCACAATTATTGAAATTGATAAACACGTTATCATACACACACGTTTTTAAGTTGATTTTAATAGTTTGTTAGACAAAGCCGTTTTTAAATATTTAGCAAAACGGGTTACTCACATAGTTTAAGTCGATAATTTGCACGACATGTTTCGATCTATTTAGAGGATCCACATCATGGAGTACCCGCGACCAAAGCCCGCAATTATCGACTTAATTTTTTTACGTGTCTATCCCGTTTCGCTGAATATTAAAATATGTTTGAGTCTCATAGTACGGTCAAATCGTACATAATTTTACCCTAAACTCGCAAATCAAGTAGTATCGCTGCATTTTTGGTATGTTGTTTAGACACCATAGGACAGTATAAAACCACATTTTGCAAGCAAAAAAAAGTTGTGCTAGCTGGGTAGTACGTGAAAAACTGCGAAATTTAGGGTCATTTTTTAGTTTCTGATTTTTATTAAAAAAACCTTATGTTTTTTGATATCATATGTACATAAACGTTTAAAGACTAATAAATTTCCAACAAGTTGAGCTAACATGCATTACCGTAGGTCTTATAGTTTCAGAGATTCGAGACTTTAAAAAGTACCCCTTTTTGTAAACTAGATAAAATTTTGTGTTTTGCTAACGTTTTCGACTTAATATCGCCTCACCTAATTATGCTACGAAAAACATGCAATAATGAACTTATAGCGCACTTAATATTCTTTAATTTAAGGGTAAAATTAGGTCAGCGAACTTTGTAGTTGAAAAGTATAAACCCGAAATTCCAAAGGCAGGAGGCCCGCTATCTAAGTTTTTCATACAAATCGCAAGTCGAGTTGCAAAGCTGCAATTTTGGTATATTATAAAGGCCTTATAGATATATACGAAAATGCATATTAAAAGAAAAACAAAAAAATAATTTGGGCATAGGACGTAAAAAACGGAAAAAAATTCGCACTGTTTTTAGTTTTTGACGTTTAACTTAAAATCTATTATCTTTTTGATGCTGATTGCTATAAAACTAAGAAAGAACATTAAATTTGAAAGGATTTGAGCTACGTTGCATCACCATAAGTTATATATATTTTGAGATACGACATTTCATAAAGTGCCCTTTTATCAAAACATAACAAATTTTAGGTTACGTTAAAGCTATTCACTAAATATTGGCAAAACGTTCGCGCTAAGAAAAAAAAGTAATTGTAGATAATAACTACATTAAATTTGGAACAAATTGAGCTGATAACAATTACTGTAAGTCTTATAGTTGGGGGTACACGAGGCTTCAAAACATGCATTTATTTTCTTAACTTAATGAAGGGCACATTTTGAAATGTCGTATCTCTAAATCTATATAATTTAGGGTAATGCAAGGTAGCACAAATCTTTTCAAATTTAATATCCTTTCTAGGTTTTGTAGCAATTAGTATCAAAAAGTTATAGTTTTTTAGTTAAACGTCAAAAACTAAAAAAAGTCCGATTTGTTTTCAGTTATTTACATCCTATACCTAAATCCTTTTTTTTGTTTTCTTGTAATATGCATTTTCGTACATCCCTATAGAGCCCATATAATATACAAAAATTGCAGCTTTGCAACACGACTTGCCATTTGTATGAAAAACTTAGATAGCGGACCTCCTGCTTTTTGAATTTCGCGTTTTTAGTTTCAATTACAAAGTTTACTGACCTGATTTTACCCTTGAATGAAAGAATATTAATTGCGCTATAAGATAATTATTTCATGTTTTTAGTAGCATAATTAGGTAAGGCGATATTAAACCAAATACGTTAGCAAAACTCAACATTTTATCTAGTTTACAAAACAGGGTACTATTTGAAGTCTCGAATCTCTGAAACTATAAGACCTACGGTAATGCATGTTATCTCATATTGTTACAAATTCATTCATCTTTAAACGTTACCTGATACATATTGTCAAAAAACGTAAGGCTTTTTTTATAAAAATCAGAAACTAAAAATAGACAGTAAATTTCACAGTTTTTCACGTATAACGCAGCTAGCATAACTTTTTTTTGCTTGTAAAATGTGGTTTTATACTGCCCTATGGTGTCTAAATAACATACCAAAAATGCAGCTTTACTACATGTTTTGCGAGTTTAATATACGATTTGACCGTACTATCACGTTAGTTATTAAAAATAAAATGAATACAAAAAATTTTAGTTTTTATTAATAAGTACCTATTCGTACATTTTTTATTATACAAGGTGACTTATTTAACAACAGTGTAAACAATGCGCCTAGGTATTAGTTTTTATTAGTATC
>JALPQI010014660.1:0-36831 GCA_025490895.1 Thaumatotibia leucotreta
GTTTTGTCTCCCTTTTTGAAGAACAGGACAACCACACTTTTACTCCATGCCTCCGGAGTTCTCCCTTCGAATAGGACAGCGTTAAAAAGCGTTTGGAGCTCCCTCAATACGGGTTTACCTCCTGCTTTTAACAACTCTGTTGTAACGCCATCCTCTCCAGGGGCTTTTCCGTTTTTAAGCTGCCCAAGAGCGATCTCGATTTCGTCGATACTGACTTCTGGCAGGTCTTCGGTGTAGTGGCGTATCAAAGTGGCTCTAGGATCCTCATTTTCGGGATCAGGTCGAGATGCATGCGAAGCGTATAATTGGCCATAGAAGTGTTCCACTTCGGAAAGGACTGCCGGCTTCGAAGTAACGACTTCTCCACGAGCTGTGGTCAGCTTCGTCAGGTGGCTCCTTCCGAGAGATTGTACAAACACCTTTGACCCCCGGTTCTGCTCGATCGCTCTTTCAATCGAAAGAGTATTGAGCACCGAGATCGTGTCGTACGTGCTTACTGATCTCTCGGTTTAGAGTCCGTTTCCCTGACGAAGAGACGGGTGGATTTTCACGTCGTTCCTTCATTAGCCCTAAAGTCTCCTCCGAAAGCTTTGACTTCCTAACCTTGCGCTGCCTTTCACAAAAATCTCGTACCTTCCTCCCTGAGAATGCGAACCACATCTTGAAGTTTCTGGTTCACGTCCGCTGTGGTTTCCATGGCAGCGAATCGGTTTTCCAGGTTTGACTGGAAACGTTTTAGATCCAATCATAGTTTTGGAGCAGATTTGGTCGGAGTCTGGCCTCATCAAGCGGACGCGTTCAGCATGGAAATTGATATTCAGAGAGCCTCGGACGAGTCGGTGATCGCTACCGGTATTGAACCTGTTGATCACGGAGACATCTCTGAATATGTGCCGTTTGTCCGTCATGATGAAGTCGATCTCATTTTTCGTCATAGTGTCCGGGCTTTGCCACGTCCACTTCCTTTGGGGCTGCTTCTTGAAGAATGAGTTCATCAAAAAGAGTCCCTCGCGTTCGAGGAAGTTGACGAGCATTTGTCCCCTATGATTTCTGCATCCATACCATGGGATCCTACTACCGATTCGCTGAAATTTTGTACTCCCACTTTAGCGTTAAAATCCCCCATGACAACGTTAAAATGGGTCTTAGTAGTGGAATGGAGGGCCCTCGATATGTCATCGAACATTTCCTCCACCTCATCATCCGAATGTGCCGAGGTCGGTGCGTACACTTGCACCACCTTGAGGCTATACCTCTCGGTGAGCTTGACGATGAGGTACGCTACCCTGTTCGACACACTGGATATTTCCACAACGTTGTCAGAGAGGGACTTGTGAACCAGAAACCCAACGCCACCTTGGGATTTTTGGTCTCCCTCACGGAAGTACATTAGGTGGCCCTGATTCGAGTGTTATGGTGTCCTCCCCCTCTCTTCGGACTTCACATAACCCTAGTAT
This sequence comes from Thaumatotibia leucotreta, assembly GCA_025490895.1. NCBI lineage: Eukaryota > Metazoa > Arthropoda > Insecta > Lepidoptera > Tortricidae > Thaumatotibia > Thaumatotibia leucotreta. The sequence goes on from JALPQI010014660.1 coordinate 1,458, forward strand.
GTGCCACCTAATCTTCCCAAGTTCCACCTCAAGTTGCGCCAGGTGCGAGTCAAGCCGAAGCGTGCGTCCGTTAAACGTCGCCAGGATCAGTCGGTTGTGGTGGCCGTCCGTAACCCGGAGATTCTTCGCACCCCCTGCCCTGCCCATATAGGGGCAGGATGTTATTTACGTTAAACGAACGGTGGGGCTAAATCCTTGAACCACCATGGGTACTCGCAGCTCAGTGTTAGGAAGTTGATTTAGCTTGCAGCTTCTTTCATAATCGATTAACAAATCAGGATTTGTTACAATACATATTAATTTACATATTTATTTTAATATACATAAACGGAATTCGTCAAACAACTACCTTGAAACAAGTTTTTTTTCGAATTGAATATAGTTTTAAACTATAGTTATAAATATTATAATTAAACGGTTTAATGGTTATAATCTTTATACCTACCTATAGTTTCACGTTTGTGCTTTGGGTTCCCCATTTTAACTAATTTCCAAAACAATTTCTTTTTCTGTTTCCGGAACCATCACTAAATATTTTATGAACTCTATTTCCATTTAAATAAAGATCACAAATAATCAGGCTACCTTTTTTTGATGCTGGTACAGTGACCCAAAAAACGAGTCGAAACGTGGTAAAGCAGTATAACATGTGCATGCGATTCAGATGTGTCCTGAAATCTCCGCCACCGAGTGGTACGCGAAACGGGGTCTCTAATTAATGCTGTCCGCAGGTGCCCAGTCTCAACTGGCCTGTAATAAGGGCCATTCCGCTCAAGTTCAGAAATTATAAGGACGCAATTAAGAAGTTGGGTCCTTTACATGCCTTTTTTTTGTGCGTTTCTATCGTTGTTTTGTTAATTAGGAAATATAACTATGACAATGTGTAATTTTTGAAACATGGCCATTTTATATTTTTTAATATAGAGTATAGCAAAAATAGTGGTGATCCATTTAAGAACCCATTTAGTATAGTATTCTGATTAGCAAAAAGTACAGACAGCAATTTTTTTTGCTACGCTCTGTATAATAATCTGATTCCAGGTTATATTTTCGAAGTATCTAGACCACAGAATTAGATTTGGATAGAAGAAACAAGTTCATTCATTTGTATGGCGGCCGAGCTTGTCAGATTTTGTACTGAAGTTGTTACTTGCTTATGATTTTAAATATGTCTCAGGCCCTTGAGTACTCATATTTTTTTGTGTTGATACAATTAATATTCCTTAAGGAGGCATTCTTAATGTTTTTGTTCACTTCAACTTACAAAATTTGACGCCCGAAAGCTGCAAGCTGCGATTAAAGACGGACAACTCAGTCGATTTTACCGAGTTCATTTCACACGCTAAGTAGATACGTTTGCTTGATCTATGGTATATATGACATCTGTGATCTAGACCACAATTTTTATTTACGCTCATCATTAATCATTTTAGCCATAGGACGTTCACTGCTAAAAATAGGAGGATTTGGACCTCTACATATACCGGTTGAAAGCGACCTACATCCAGCGTCTCTCGACGATCTTCATAACCTCGTAAGGCCCAACGTCCTATTTTTAGGACAACGAAATTTACTCATAACGGCCCATGACGTCATATTTTTCAAAGAAATATGAATTTTATGTTGCTCAAAATTAATAATTAAATGTTCTTTTTTTTAGCACAATGGGTTCTTATTTCACTTGTCCTAAAAATAGAATGGGCTTTACGAAGTTAAGATTGTCTGTCCATCTCGTAGGTGAACGTACTACACATGCGTTTGCCAAACCATGATCTGCGCTCGAGCACTACTCTTATAATTTATAATATATGTAACTTGAAAAAGTTTAAGCCCTCCTTAGAAAATTATCCAGTGACAACGCAACTGTCAAAATAACTCAATTTTTAATGACAAATGGGACTTTTGCGCGTAAACTCACTTAATGAAATTGTACCTTCGCTATTGTTGTTTGATTCAGGCTTGATTAAATAATGTGTAACATTTTTACATAGACCTAAAGATGAACCCATTTCTGAACAAAAGCTTATTTCAGGGAACTTATCAATGAAATTTTGTTCTTAGCTCATTAGTGGTCCACTAAGACAAAAAGGCTTGTCGATTTTCATTGCTACCTACCCCAGTTGATAACATTCGGTACTGAAACGTGGCCGCTTACAATGGGCCTCATAAGAAGGCTCAAAGTCACCCAAAGGGCAATGGAGAGGGCTATGCTAGGAGTCTCTCTGCGTGATCGGATTAAAAATGAGACCATCCGCAGCAGAACCAAAGTAACCGAAATAGCTCTCCGAATCGCTAAACTGAAGTGGCAGTAGGCGGGGCATATTGCGCGTAGAACCGATGGCCGTTGGGGCGGGAAGGTTCTTGAGTGGCGGCCACGTACTGGAAGGCGTAGCATGGGTAAACCCCCCACAAGGTGGACTGATGACCTGGTGAAGGTCGCAGGCGTCCGCTGGATGCGGGTGGCGCAGGACCGGTCATTGTGGCAATCTTTGGGGGAGGCCTATGTTCAGCAGTGGATGTCTTTCGGCTGATATGTAGATGATGATGATGATCCCAGTTAATACGAGTGATTGAGTAGGTTCTTAGAACATTGTATCAAGATAATTGTAAACACCCACATACTCGTATCTGTTGATATAAACTTATTTGATCTACGCACATGCCCTTAGAACGGTAGCTATGAACTAAGTATTCTATTAATGGAGGCCATACTCGTTAATACAAGGTCTAAATCTATGACTGTGTACTTAAGAAACGCCTACGAAACTAATACTAAAATTAAATACTGTATAAGTACCTTGAATCCTTGTTATCAACATCAACCTTACCTTGACATAGACATTTAAACTTAATTTTTTGGCGATGCTTTGGTATAGGTAGTAGTGTAACCAACAATCGCGATATCATTAGCAGTACTAAGTCCATCCAGCGGGAGGTCGCAGAACTAAAATAGTTATCAAATCCTCCGCTAGATGGCGGTGGCATCAAATTAGATGTCGCTAATGTCGCTATCATTTGGTCGACTAAAAAACCTTATACGATTCGTTAGTAGAAAACAAAAAAATTAGAACAAAAATGACAAACTTTCCATACCATTTGATGTCTTTGACACATGTCATGAAACACGTTCACAAATATATTTTTAAGTTAATACTCGTACTAATAAATTTCATTAATTTTAACTCAAAATATATGTGAATTTAAGGTTTAAGATTTTAAATTCCGTAATAAAACCAACGTCTTCTAAAAGTGCGTGATTATGGAATAATACAAGTTTGTAGGTTTCTATACATTTGTTTAACTCCTAACTGACGATTGGTCTACATACTACAAGTAGGAACTAATTTTACATCAGTAATATTGACATCACATGAACACGCTACTACGATCGCCTCCCCGCTTGCTCAACGTGGCGATTATAGCCATTACCTCCTAATGCATCCAACCGCATGAGTTATACGAAAGGTCAATGTCCAGCAGTGAACTCAAATAAGCCTGATGATGATGACTCCGCAAATACGATAGGATCAAAATGCAACGAAAATTCGTTCGTCTTCAAAGATACTATTAAACTCTCAAAGGTTTCAATAACTTACCGTTAATTCGTTCCGATCTATTCCTGCTGCAACCGATCTGCAATCACGGGACGAACGTGCTTGCAATATCGCGAGAGGATTACCGCCATGTTTTACATAAACCAGTTTCATAAGGCCTCCTCTATCCGGAACTGAATGAAGGGAAGTGCCAGGGAAGCTCAAAAAATGTGGCCTATGGATGTCTTGTCTTCTTTTATTTTCTGATCACATCACTATGTTTAAAATTGGCCCTTGTGGCATTTTACCGAGGATGCTGGCGGTATTTCCTCGCTGTATCGCAATACTGATGCGTTGTGCGAGGAAGTCGCCAGCTCTTCGGTCTTTAGTTACATAAACCAGACGTTTCGCGATCTCAGCAAACAATTTTCGTGCGCTGGGGCCCCATGAACCTAAAGTTTCTACGCCAAATAGTACAAAATCGTACTCTTTGCCGAGGCCCTTATATTTATTACGTTTTATAAATTCGGCATTTTAAGCCGCAGCGGCCGCCTTAAACGTAGTTCTTTGAAGATGGGACGGTGCCAGGGTGTCTACGCAAGTAGCATCCCATACCAACATCCGTCCCAAGCTCCAAGGAACCAAAGACACAATGCCACAATGGGTATAATGCCACAAGGGCCAATCTTAGATATAGGTTAAGTTAAGTAGATTCGTTATATTTAATCTATGTACATAAACTATGTTTTATGCAATATTTCTTCAAGTTTATGATTACATCATTCATTATAAAACATTACAAAAGAATTACCATAATGTTTCACTGGTTTTATAAGGCTCCCTCGATTCGGTAGTAAATGAAGGAAAGTGCTATGGAAGCTTAAAAACTTGCCATATGCCTAGAAAAGTGTCTTACGTATGCTTAGCACATGATTGGTGTGACAGTATCTCGCCGCGAGATAGACTGTCCGTCCCTCTTTTATTAATATACCTAGAACAGGACGGGAGATCTATCTCGCGGCGACATACTGTCGCACCAATCATGTGCTAAGCCTATGAAGTACCTAAAGTAAAAATATAAAAAAACTCAATCAAGCGGATGTTACCATTAGTATTTGGTTTATGGCCTCATAAACCAAACCAAGGCCTGGTATACATCTCAAAATGATTTGCTAATTCTTTTATTCCGTGCCAATTGAGTGATGGTTAAGCGGAAATTATACTTGGTCGTTCACCTAATGCGGTCGCCGAATCAAAGTACGAGGTTGCCTGGAAACCAACAATGTTCACATGAACTACCGAGTATAATGACCGCTTTGCCCGATATTTCTGCTTCAACATGTCTCACTAGACCAGACATCCACAGTTCCTCTCCGCAGTCCAAGCGCTCCTGGCGTAATAATGGCTCAGCAATAATTCCGCATTACGACTATTCTGGGAGGCGCCGGCCAATTATCGCGGCGCTGGGTGGACACGCAGTTGGGAGCAGTTCTTGTAATTACTACCGTCTTTGTGGGGTTTATGTTTACGAATGTAATTTTACCGTTACTTTGTGTTAAGACACTATCAACGAGATCACAGGGCCGATTGTCCAAAAACATTTAACGTTCTTCGAGAAAATACTCGTTTTGTTTATTTTCAATATATTAAGTGCCAAGTTGTGATAAATAGGGGTCAAAAACAATCTTCAATGCCATCGCCGTCAAAAAAGGGCCACTTATTTCACATTTTTTACTTTCCAAAGGGAATCACAACCTTAGATACTGTATGTGTTTTCTGCTGATGTCAAATCATAAAATTTTGCAAGGTACAATATCGAATAACAAAAATTTTGTGAAATTTTGGGACACTCATTGATATTGCTACATTACAGCCAATTTATCTGTGTCTAAATCTAAAACAGCTTCATAATTATTTCAGTATTAAGTGACAGCATGAAACTGGCACTCGATATTTCTGCTTCAACATGCCTCACTAAACAAGACGTCCGCAGCTCCTCTCCGCAGTCCAAGCGCTCCTGGCGTAATAATGGCTCAGCAATAATTCCGCATTACGACTATTCTGGGAGGCGCCGGCCAATTATCGCGGCGCTGGGTGGACACGCAGATGGGAGCAGTTCTTGTAATTACTACCGTCTTTGTGGGGTTTATGTTTACGAATGTAATTTTACCGTTACTTTGTGTTAAGACACTATCAACTAGATCATAGAGCCGGTGGACACGCAGATGGGAGCAGTTCTTGTAATTACTAGCGTCTTTGTGGGGTTTATGTTTACGAATGTAATTTTACCGTTACTTCGTGGTAAGACACTATCAACTAGATCAAAGAGCCGATTGTCCAAAAACATTTTAGGTTTCCCGAGAAAATACTCGTTTTGTTTATTTTCAATATATTAAGTGCCAAGTTGTGATAAATATGGGTCAAAAACAAACTAGAATAGAATAGAATAGAATTCATTTATTTGGTGTAAAAAGGCAAACTTAAATTAAAATACATCTTAAACTAAAAACAACACCAAAATGGATGCCACTCAGCATATGCCGCTAGCTAAAGTTTTAGCCATGGCGCTGGTTTTCAGGGCAACCAGAATACATGGGTACATTAACATTAACCAAAAGTAACATAATAAAGCAGGAGAGGACATCAAAATTACAGAGAACACATTGACAAATTAAAGAGAGCAAAATATCAGTACGAGCATAGTACCTAGTGAAGGCTCGTGGATTAGACTACAGGAACCCAGGACAAAACACAACTGTTAACTAAGAAAATAGTATTTTTAATAATATTAAATTAAACAAATAATTAAAAAGTAGCTATTAAAAACGAATTAAAAAGTATTAATTAGCCCAGCACGTCAGCTTATGTGTTAGAAATTTGAAGATTAATTAGATACTGTTTCGTCTTGACTTTAAAATTGTCAACTACAAAGTCATCGACATCAAAATGGGCCACTTATTTCACATTTTTTACTTTCTAAAGGGATTCACAACCTTAGATACTGTATGTGTTTTCTGTTGATCATCATAAAATTTTACAAGAAACAATATCGAATAACAAATTGTGAAATTTTGGGACACTCATTGATATTGCTACATTACAGCCAATTTATCTGTGTCTAAATCTAAAACAGCTTCATAATTATTTCAGCATTAAGTGACAGCATGAATTTGGCCGTGATATTTCTGCGTCAATATGTCTCACTAAACAAGACGTCCACAGTTCCTCTCCGCAGTCCAAGCGCTCCTGGCGTAATAATGGCTCAGCAATAATTCCGCATTACGACTATTCTGGGAGGCGCCGGCCAATTATCGCGGCGCTGGGTGGACACGCAGGGAGCAGTTCTTGTAATTACTACCGTCTTTGTGGGGTTTATTTTATGTTTACGAATGTAATTTTACCGTTACTTTGTGTTAATACACTATCAACTAGATCACAGAGCCGATTGTCTAAAAACATTTAAGTTTTCCTAAGAAAATACTCGTTTTGTTTATTTTCAATATATTGAGTGCCAAGTTGTAATAAATAGGGGTAACAAACAATCTTCAATGTCATCGCCATCAAAAAAGGGTCACACTTATGTCACATTTTTTACTTTCCAAAGGGAATCACAACCTTAGATGCTGTATGTGTTTTCGGCTGATGACAAATCATAAAATTTTCAAGAAACAACATCAAACAACAAAAATTTTGTGAAATTTTGGGACACTCATTGATATTGCTACATTACAACCAATTGATCTGTGTCTAAATCTAAAACAGCTTCATAATTATTTCAGCATTAAGTGACAGCATGAATTTGGCCGTGATATTTCTGCGTCAATATGTCTCACTAAACAAGACATCCACAGTTCCTCTCCGCAGTCCAAGCGCTCCTGGCGTAATAATGGCTCAGCAATAATTCCGCATTACGACTATTCTGGGAGGCGCCGGCCAATTATCGCGGCGCTGGGTGGACACGCAGTTGGGAGCAGTTCTTGTAATTACTCCTGTCTTTGTAGGGTTCTTGTTTAGGAATGTACTTAATTTGGAATAGATTAAAGAAGAATACCATTTTATTCATCACCATCAACATCCATAATTTCGGCCATTTATGGGTTGAATGCTAAAAAAATACATAGTTAAGGCCTTAAGGTGCATTCAGACCAAACGAGCATTCGCTATTCAATCCCCCACTCTACGAAATATTCATGGCAATAAATATACTACCATTTTATAATAATTGAATTTAAACACCACACGAATAAATAAATATGTAAACTAATAACATCACACATCATCAGCTTAATATCCGCTGCTGGACAACAGTCTCTGCTTATCCTATGTGTATGGACGCATTAGAAGGTAAATGCCCATAATCGCCACGCTGGGCAAGCGGATTGGCGATCGCAGTAGTGTGTCCACTATGATTCATGATGCTGCTGCTAATCATCAATCTTCGATAAATAAATGGTCAGTGACACTGACACTTCAATTCCTTAGCCGACTTAACGCCACACGCAAGAAGAGTTGGGATGGTGACAAACATATTCTTAATGCCGTCACCACACGGCTTAAATCATCACGACAAAAATCTTTCAACGATGTACAAAAATGTGTATATTTGTGTTTGTCTTCTCAATGTTTATATCCGCGAATGTAACGTCCATTGCGTTGTAATTATTAAATAATTAGGCAATGTTCCAGGGAAGAAACAATGAATAAACGATGGGAGGGGAGTTTTACGGAATGCTGTAAGTGAGTTTTATAGCGGCAGCGAATGAGCGTGGCAGGCAATCCGAGTCGCTGCATTATTTCTAGACTTTTATAAATCGAATGCTGCATAATATAGGTGTCATCTTCTTGCGCTGGTTGAGAGCAGTACTGCCGGTTCATATGTTTAGAATGCGTTTTTTATGATAATATCTAGTTATGGAATAGAGATAAATAAAAACACGTATTAGAAGTGTTAAGTATTAATTTAACGTCGGAATGTAGTAAAATTAATTAATATACGTGATATGATTCGTTTAAATAAAATAGTTTTATTTCATGAGCAAGGATCGGACAAACGCCCGTCATTTTGAAAACATAACCCTGTTCCGTACAATAGAGACTTCCTTTCTTATGATGTTAACGTATTTTATTTTATAAGATGTATGTTATTTATTAATATACGTGATATAATCCATTTGCATACTTTAATTATATTATCGCAGTAACTGAAAAATATATCATACACTCAATAAATCAAAATTTTTTTATTGGGTCGTCAACGCGCATGTGACACCCCTGGGGTTGCAGGCGCCCATAGGCTACGGTGACTGCTTTCCATCAGGCGGGCCGTATGCTTGTTTGCCACCGACGTGGTATAAAAAAAAATGCAATATCAAAAATTCTAAATCGTTTCTTGATCACAACCATGGTGCGTAAAAATGATAAGGTATATTTTGACATCGGCCCATTCCGTACAGTAGAGACTTCCTTTCTTATGATGTTAAATTATTTTGTTTTATAAGATGTATTTTATTTATTAATATACGTGAGATAATCCATTTGCATACTTTAATTATATTATCGCAGTAACAGAAAAATATATTATACACTCAATAGATCAAAATGCAATATCAAAAATTCTAAATCGTTTCTTGATCACAACCATGGTGCGTACATTTAAGATGGAGTGCATTCTCCTAAATAGATACTTTGTGACAGTGTTATTAAGAAAATATCTTTTAAAATAAAAATGTTAACATCATAAGATAATGAAGTCTCTAACTGTACGGAACAGGGTTATGTTTTCAAAATGACGGGCGTTTGTCCGATCCTTGTTCATGAGTAATTATCGCGGTAGCCGAAAAAAATATTATTATTGACAAAATTTGGTTTCGTTTGATTTTAACATGAGAAAATAATAGAGTAAATTCATTGGTATGGGAAATTCTTTACCCAAAACGCCCATTTCATAGGTCACGACCTAATACGAGTAGTATGCCTACTAGCTAGGCTAGTGTATGCCTACTTCAAATTGTTTGATTTTGATTACAATTAGTTAGCAAATTCTTCTGAATGTGCCCATAACCACAAATTCTGATACTATAGTATTAGCTACCTATTTAAACACCTTGTATATCTAAAATAGAAGCAGTACTGAGTAAAGGCATTCTTACTTTTAAAATTAAATTTCCACAGTGCAGTTTAAATTAAAATCCGAGCATCGATCTGTAATGAAAGTTCTCCATAGTCTGAATTTTACTAATTGCTCGATCGAATTATTGTAATAATTTTCGTTCACTGCCATTTTTCGTTCACTGTCTATTGCTTCACGTTTGTTATAAATTCAACTCAATTCAATTCACAATTCTTTAATGTCAATAATAACACATGTCAAATATACTTACTTACATTGTCTAAATAATAAATAAATGAAATAAATATCTTGAAACATCTTACACAAATCAACCTAGTCCCACGGTAAATCTTATCAAACTTATTAACATTATTTACATACTGTGCTACTCGTAAAATGTAAGATCTAGTATTTTCGAGGTATACGAGTAAATCAATAATAAAGAAATATCCAGAATAATCACTCTAATTCACTGTAGGTAATTAGTAAGCTTCAAAATGTAATATACCTATTAGGGGTCATTGCATTTCATAATTTCTTTATATAAAAAGGTGTGACCGACAGTATCCCCACATTTCCAAGTGCAAGACGGTTCCCTATGAATACATTTAATATCCACAGTCCCCTACACCATGGTAAATACGATATCTTAAGCCAGAATTTATGAAAGAGGGCCGACCGGATGTCGCGGCGAGATCGGAAATTACCGACGATTTGGGGTCCTAGTACCCACTGAACGGAGCCTGTGGTAGGTACCTTGAAAATCTAAATTTCTGGGCATATGTTTTTGTCACTACAAACGCAATTGGAGTGACAAAGATACGGATGCTTGAAGGTAAGAATAGAATAGAATAGAATACATTTTTATTCACATAAAGCACACATTACAGAACAGCAAAAGTAAATACTTTTCGTAGTAGTACTTTTCATCATCATCATGATGATGATGATGATGAAAAGTAAATACAATGGAAACATCTGAGTTAAAAGTAAAATGAAAATAAAAAAAAGAATAATAAGAGAAAACAAAAATGTTACTATCTTGTATCTAACATTTACCTAGTCGTAGCAATTTTTTCAAGATTATTAAAATGAGAAATTATATTAATACAATGAAGAGTTCGTAATAATTTGGTATAGTCATCTAAAAATACAATATCTAATATTATAAAATAAAAAAATAAAAAATTGGGTTTGCCCGTAGCGTTCAGCAATGTGTGCAATAAAGAAAAGGTTAAGACTCAGCTTAATGTTGCAAAATTGTAGGGACAAAATTGCAACGCTGTTTTTCAGTCTTAACCTATTTAGGTTAGAGGTAAGGACCTTGCAGGTTATAAGTAGAGACTATAACTAGTTCATTTTATCTTTAATTTGAAAAATATACATCGTATTGCGGTTATAACTATTTATTAATATATAAGGTGCAATCGCAGTGACAAAGACAAGATGCTCGAAATCTACGATTTTTTGGCATGCCTTCTGTTGCTAGTTGCAAGCAATCTCAGTAGTTGAATTTAGGTGTCTAATATTTTAAATGAGGCACATCAAATTGGGTTTAAAGTATTTTCAGCACAATTTTTTCTACCATGTGCATAATATCGTTTGATACAAATATTAGTATAGATGGTCTTAGTGCATCCACGTTTAGACCAAACAACCTTCGACCAGATGACGCAACTGAGTTGATACATTACCTGAATTGAACTTTTAAGTTTTTCCGCGTTTTAACAGTTTGCAGTGCATTAGTTTAATTACTGTTAAGTCGTACAGTAGACAAATAAATTTGTTACAGTAATATTTAAAATAAACTTTAATATATTTGCACATTGAATATAAATACGTATTATATGTAACTATAAAGAAAACAACATTATATATATAACTATTGGAATTACAAGTGTCCTCCCAACTTACGAGCGAAACAAGGAACTTACAGCTGATAACGAAACTTCGTACACTTAGCGACGCAGTTACCCTACTTGTGCTTATTCATCTCTCGCCAACTTGTAAACTTACTTTATGAGAAAATAGTGGTCTACAAATGAATTTCTCTGGTTCTACCCTGGATACATCACCAGCCTATGATAGTCCACTGTTGGGCTTCTCCTATTAACTATGCGTATAGACGCATTAGGAGGTAGGAGGTAAATGCCCATAATCGATTGGCGATAGCAGTAATGTGTGCACTATGATGACGCTGCTGCCCATCATCAATCTTTTATCAAATAATGGTCAGTGACACTTCAATCTCTTAGTCGACACTTACGACAACCGCAGGAGGAGTTGGGGTGGTGACAAATGTATTCTTACTGCCGTCACCACGTTACCCTGGACAATAATATCAAAATATCCAAGGAAATCGCCGCGTGGGCTGTAGTATACATTTGTTACAATCTTAAATCGTCCCGTTGGTGTTGTAAGAGTCGACTAAGGGATTGAATTGTAATTTATTATTCATTTGTAGAAAATTCGAGGCAAGACCTCTTTGGAAACGGAAATACATTTATTTTTGGTCACTTTGTATAATAATTATTATAAAATATTTATTTTTGTGTAGATAACTGATTGAACAGTTAAAAATACAATACCATCCCCCCTTCTAACTTTGAATCCATGGGCCCATATAATATGAAAAAATTAAATAATGAGACCACTTCATTAGAAGTTTAAGAATATTTTAAAACAAAACTATTTCGAACATAATCGGATCAGTCGTTTTAGAATAACTAGGGAACCCTACACTGAGCATGACCCGACATGTTCTAGGCCGGTTTTTAACCCTTATGGATATCACAAACTACAGTTACTTGTGGCGCCTTATTTTATATTTCTAATCCAATATTTGTAAGAATAAATATATATAACTACAAACGCAGTAATAAATAATATTAAGGTTTTACCACTTTCACCCCCGAACCAACGCAATTTTTGGCGATCTCCCATGCTAATTAACTTATTCATTAACTTAAGTAATCAGAGCCCCAGGGTAACAAACCCAGGGTAATTAGGTAAACGGCGCATATACATGGTAATGCTGATATTCATAGACTTTTGAATACGAAGCCCGAACATTCATGTCGTTTTTGCGACTATGATAATAAATCAGTAGGTTATATTATGAGTACTTCGGTTTTGTAAGATTAGAGAAATTGCGGGATTATCATCGTGCTAGTTTTAGGAAACGAAATACGTAAAATTAAATACTCAAATGTCGTTATAAATATTAGATATCATATACCAAAAAAAATACTGAGTTTGCCAATGTTAGCCTAGTTGATAGTGACCCATTGTTCATTCATTCATGTCGTTCTTGCTGTGATAATAAGTCACCATTTAGAAATGGCTATGAATATTATAAGGACGTGATATTCTGTGTTTGATCCTATCTAAACTTAAAACCAGTGGGCGTTGTTTGGATTGAACCCGGTACCTGTTTAAAGTTATGTACATATAATTATGTAGAATAAGGGTGGCGGTGGCACCAAAATTATATTTAATAATATATTAATATTTTAGCCTTAATATGTCCAACAACTGCTGATCACACGCCTCGTCTCATATATTAAATTTGGCGATAGTTTGTAATATTATCCTGACGTGTTTAAGACCCGTATATTATCAAAACTAGCGACCCGCCCCGGCTGCGCACGGGTACCTACATAAAAACCTACCTCTTGAATTACTCTACCCATTAAAAAAAATCTCATCAAAATCCGTTGCGTAGTTTTAAAGATTTAAGCGTACAAAGGGACATAGGGACAGAAAAAATGACTTTATTTTATACTATGTAGTGATGATGAGGGAAACATAACGACAGAGAAATATCCTTCTTAAAAATATTTTTACAAATACAAATACAAAACTCTCTCTCTTTTTCACTCGCTTCTCTCTTCTACTCTTATTGTATACCTTAATAAACGAAGAAAAAAATACACAGAAAATAGCGACTTAAATAGAAGTAGACAACAGATGGTCTTATCGCTACAAAGCGTTCTCTTCAAGACAACCTTTAGGTATAATTTTATTATTAGTCTGTTTCTCGAGGAGGAAACAGGGACCATACAGGACTTCGTGGTTATTTGCTAATTTTGTTTAGGTATTATGAGGCAAAGCTGCAGTTGTCCCTTTATTTATATATATTATTATAATAAGAAAAGGTGGGGTAAAATGAAATGGTGTTTTAATGGGTAAGACAAAAAGCTACCAACAGACACTGTAGGTGCCAGTAGGACGACTTTTTGTCTTGCCCCATTAAAATAGTACATTACGACACAAGTGCGAAAAACATGACTAGTGGCGATGTTTTAAAATACGACCAAAGGCCGGAGTATTTTAAATAGACATGAGTTACGAATTTCCGTTTTGCACGTGTCTCGTACGACGTTTTTTAGTACAGAATGTACAGATACAGATAGCCCTCCGATGTTTTGGACCTGACGTAAAATGACACACTTCTCGCACTAGAGGCTAAAAAAGGCACCATCTGTACTAAAAAAACTGTTTCATCTTACCCCACCTTACCTTACTTTTCTAAAAGCTACATCATCATCAGCAGCCTTTGATAGTCCACTGCTGGACGTAGGCCTCTCCTATTAATTATTCGTATAAACGAATTAGGAGGTAACTGCCCATAATCGCCACGCTGGGTAAGCGGATTGGCGATCGCAGTAATGTGTCCACTACGATGACGCTGCTGCCCATCATCAATCTTTTGTCAAATAATGGTCAGTGACACTTCAATCCCTTAGTCGACTCTTACGACACACGCAGGAGGAATTGGAGTGGTGACAAATGTATTCTTACTGCCGTCACCACACGGCACAAGAAGCTCTAAAAGCTTACAGCTCCCATTTGCCGTTAAGAAATTCTCAAATTAAATGGATCATCTCATAAGCTAAAGAACACTCCAAAAACCTGTTTATTTTCAACACACTTGTAATTAATATCGGATCAAGGAAGCTTCAGATCACCTTTAATTAACTAATGTTTGTGATCCCGAATGCGTGGTACGTAGGGGGTGAAAATGGGTGAAAGGGGGTGAGTTGGGTTGAAAGGGGAGGATAATTAAGAACCCCTAATTAGATTAGCGTAAAAATCTGGAGCGAACGTGGGGTATATCCGGGTAATGAAATAAGCGAATTGAAACAGGAAATTGAACCGAGATTTGCATGTATTAGTCGATTCAAGGAGATTAATGTTTAAGTAATATAGGGACGGAGAGAAGGATCAGTAATACACGTGTCATGAAAGTTTACCGCACAGAATTAGATTTGGATAGAAGTAACAAGTTCATTCATTTGTATGGCGGTCGAGCGTGTCAGATTTTGTACTGAAGTTGTTACTTGCCTATGATTTTAAATGTCTCAGGCCCTTGAGTATTCATATTTTTTTGTGTTGTTGCAATTAATATTACTTAAGGAGGCATTATTCATGTTTTTGTTCACTTCAACTTACAAAAATTGACGCCCGAAAGCTGCAAGCTGCAATTAAAGACGGACAACTCAGTGGATTTCACTGAGTTCATTTGACACGCTAAGTAGATACGTTTGCTTGATCAATGGTATACTCGTATATGTCATCTGTGGTTTACCGACTAGAATAATGTTTAGCAGACAATGCTTGATTTACTTTTGTAGGTAGGTACACTCTTTTTTTCTTTTGTGCAATAAACATAACTAGTAGACACTGACTAGGTACTAGCGTAGTAGTATTTTAGTCTTACAATATTCACCAAATTGTAATAGTACATTGTGTATTAAGGGCGGTAAATAAGAATTTGTGAACGAGTGTGAAAGTAAAGCCTAAGCCGAAGGTTAATGTTACCTAAATGTTACTAAGAAACATGATATCTAAAATTTCTTAGTTATCACGTTTCTTAGTAACATTTACTATTTAAGAGCCACACAACCGATATCCAAATAAAAATAAACGAAATTTATTTTTAAAAAAAATGCAGGTTCGTTTCCCGGGCCGAATACACGTAATGTTGTAAGTGTATGAATGCAGTTTTTCTTTTTAATGAAATCGATCTCATGGTTTCCTAAGACAAGATTTCGCTATCTGTTTTGGTTTCCAAAACGTCCATACTGACAGATTTGGATTAATTACTCTGTGGCCCTGTATACTAAAGCATAGAATCAGCTTATAAAAATCTTGGATACGCGCCCTGGATAGAAAGGCATGAAAGTATTGTTACTGACTGTACATATTTACGTATTCAAACATGCATGTCGGTGCCATCATACAATGCATCAATGCGCATTAACCTCTGATATTTGGGGCAAAGTGAGGGGAATCTAGTCGTTTATCTTTAATCCTCAATATAGTTAGGTACGACAATATACCAGGTGGCCAAAAAATTGTGCATTCCTTGCCTAGCGTTGAAAATGTCGGAACAAATCAAACGTTTTTTTCGGGTTTTTACAGAAATAATGAATGTCACTCCTTTCTATCTACTTCAGTTGACTTTTCCTCGATGAAATCGCGTTCTCCTGGCATAAGTGAAAATTTGTCCGAATACACATTGGTTTAGAGACTTTAGAGTAAAAAAATAAAGTGGAAATTTTCATTGATTTTTACGAAAAAATTCGAAAAAAATAAACTGTTTGAAAGGAAACGGAATTTAATCCGGAAATTTTCAATGTTATCCTTGCCTGTGATGTTTAAGGACACAGAATAGGTCCCCTAGGAGGTTTTTGGAATTTACAGAGGGGTTGATTTTTTTTTAAAGAAAGAAGCACAGGTTTGTCACGAATGAATTTTATTTATTTATTTCTTAAAAAAAAAACATATAGACAGTACGGGTACAGTGGGTAGTACCTTACGGTGCCTTTGATCATACTCTAAGGGTAAGCAATATGTGTTTGCACGTCCTATCCAAATCATTTTGTGTAAGATGGCAGTCAAAATTTTTTATCACATCATCAGTCTATCTTAGTCCACTGCTGGACGTAGGCCTCTCCTATTAACTATGCGTATAGATGCAATAGGAGATAAATGCCCATAATCACAACGCTGGGCAACCGGATTGGCGATCGCAGTAATGTGTCTACTATAATGACGCCGCCCATCATCAATCTTCTATCAAAAAATGGCCAGTCACACTTTAATCCCTTAGTGGGCTCTTACGATACCCACAGGAAGAGTTGTGCGTGAAATGTAGTCGTGAAAAATGTTTGATATTATCAAACCGGAATGAGAAAGGGATTGGTAAGTACTGTTGACACAACAGATGACACTTGATTTACTCAGAAAAGAGTTGTTTATAGATGTAGTGAGTGATTAATTAATCTGTTGTCTCTAAGTGTCGGGACTTAAACTAGGAATACATGAATAAAACTATGAATATATCCTAGATTGACGTATACACTGTTGTGTCAACAGTACTTTCGAATCCCATTCTAATCGCGGTTTGATAATAAAAAAAATTGTTCAGAAATTTGGATAAATTACTCGTTTAACTCTGCCTCGTCCGCCTGACTGGCTCGCAGTAATGATTGAACATCAACGTCCATCGCAAATATTTTAATGATTCGGCCATGTTGCATGTTACCTACTAAATAACGCATAGTCGGCGTTGCATAGTTGCATCTAATATTTGATCTGCAATGTTATTTGAATGCTGTTAATGTTTATACAGGCTACAGTTCTCATTACGATATTGATTCAGATTAATAATAGATTCATATACTGGGTAATTTGACGGGCTAACTTTAGCTAGCTAATTATTAATCAAATAATATTGTTCAACATACAACAATATCATAAACATCCTACACACAAATTGACTTAGTCCCACGGTAAGCTCAACTAAAGCTTGTGATGAGGGTACCAAGCGATGATATTTTATTTGAGTATTTTTTATTATGAATTTAACACATCACATAACACACGCAAATTGTTTGCTGATATCGCGAAACGTCTGGTTGATGTAACTAAATACCGAAGAGCTGGCGACTTCCTCGCACAACGCATCAAGTATTGCGATACAGCGAGGAAATGCCGCCAGCATCCTCGGTACAATACCACAAGGGCCAATCTTAAATATAGGTTAGGTTAAGTAGCTTAGTTAGATTTAATCTATGTATATACATTGTAATTTTGAAAATAAATATATTTAAAAGAAAAAAAATACACATAGATACTTAAATACATACACAGACTCGACCAAAGAACAAACATTTATTTTATTTTATTTTTATTATTTTAAGGATAACAAACAGCCATACAAAATATGTTACAGGTTGGGTATTAAAACTAAACTAAATGTATCGCCTACTACATTATCCACGAATTTCCTGCTGACGACGCTGAAGATTCCGCTATAATTATATAATTCCCCTTCCAAAAAAGTGTAATCCCTCTTCTTTTTCTGACTATCGTCCAATTTCCATACTTCCTTTTCTTTCTAAAGTCCTTGAGCGTCTCATCCACCAGCAACTGACATCCTTTTTGAATATAAACAACCTAATGAATCCTTTTCAGTCTGGTTTCAGAACAGGTCATAGTACGACTACCGCTCTCGTGAAAATCACTGATGACATACGATCTGGCATGGATAACAGGAAAGTTACCGTACTTTCTTTGTTAGATTTCAGCAATGCCTTTAACACAGTTGATTTTGAAATTCTGATTGGTATACTGCGCTCTATTAACATATCTCCTGCGGTGATTGATTGGTTTCGTAGTTACTTAGAGGGTCGTCGGCAACGCATTAAGGTAGATTCTGTTCATTCTTCTTGGTGTAGCACACTGGCCGGCGTCCCGCAAGGCGGTGTGTTATCTCCTCTTCTCTTCTCTATTTTTATTAATACGATCACAAAAAACATTTTCTCATCATATCACCTTCATGCCGACGATCTCCAAATTTACTCGCAAAGTAGCCTCAGTGATTTAGCTCTGGCCATTCGCTGTTTGAACACTGACCTCGATCGCATTTCTAACTGGAGCAAGCGATATGGACTTAAAGTTAACCCCTCCAAAACTCAGGTCATTGTCATAGGTAGTCATAAACTTGTTCCCAGAATAGATTTTTCACTGTTACCTGCCGTAGTGTTCGATGGCGTTCAAATTCCTTTTTCGCAACAGGTAAAAAATCTGGGTATTGTAATGGACTGTTATCTCAACTGGATACCTCAGATGAGTGAGGTCAGCAGGAAGGTGTTTGCGTCGATGGGTGCTCTTCGTAGACTGCGTAACTTCTTGCCTATATCCACTAAAATTGCGCTAACTGAATCTCTCCTTCTTCCGCTATTGGATTATGCCGATATTAGCTATCTTGACGTATCTGAGGACCAGCTAAATAAACTTGAGCGCCTTCAAAATCTTTGTATCAGGTTCATATTTGGCTTGCGCAAGTATGACCATGTCTCTCAATTTCGTAATCAGCTCAAGTGGCTTCCTATTCGCCAGCGTCGTGATTCTCATGTTCTGCCCCTTTTATACAGTGTTCTATTTATCCCTGCTACTCCCTTATATCTCAAAGAGCGTTTTAGTCGCCTTTCTTCCTTAAGATCTTCTCAAAACCACATTCTTGCACCCCCACCATCTTCTACAAAATTTTACAATAGTTCTTTTACCTTCCGAGCCGTTCGGTTGTGGAATGCTTTGCCGGTAGAAATAAGATGTGCCAAATCTCTCTATATTTTTAAAAACCTATTGAAACAATACTATTTGTCACTACCTTAGATTGCCTTAGATTTAATGTATGTATGTGTATGTATGTATATGTATTGTATCGTATTTGAATAGGTATCTATGTATTATATTATGTATGCATTAAATTAGTACTTAAGGTGTGTGATCTATTTTCTTGTAACAGTTATGCACTACCAATTTCTTAGCTTCTTTTTATGTATTTCCCGCTACCCTAAGGTTGTCTGGAAGAGATCGCTTTTTAGCGATAAGACCGCCTGTTGATACCTACCTTGTAAATCAATAATTAATGTTTGCTTTGTATTACTTTATCTTTGTGGTACAATAAAGAGTATTTATTATTTATTATTATTATTATTCCGGGAATCGAACCCGGAATCTCTAGCGTCGTAAGCAAGGTCACTATCGACTAGGCTACGGAGGCTGACAAATTATCCATGAACTTGAAATTTATTTGGCTGACAACCAAACTCACTAATTGTAAGTAACAAAATACTTAATTGAAATAAAGCTTGTATCTCATATCTGAATCAGTACTGTGATACGAGGTTGCTAAGAGTAGTGACTGGTTTAAAATGAGTTTTGTCTTTCAGCAAACGATTTCACCTTAGCGGTAGAAACTAAACTATCCAGCGTCTCAGTTCTAGCGAGCTATTCAAGCCATGTTTTTTAAAGGAAATTAGCCACAAAGAGCCTTTGTGGGTCACGTGGGCTGTGAGGAAATGTTAACCGGCACAGGACATTAAATATTGAAGTACATTGAAGGGAACAATGGACAACTTGGGACTGTATGAAACTCCCGTTGGGCTAGTTAACTTTAGATCGTATCGCGAACTTAAAAAAAAGTAAATTGCGAGCAATAGCCGTACAATGACTTTGTAAGTATTGGAAACGTTAGGTTTTACTACATACGTAAATAGGTCATCGCGGTCAGATTTATATTTTACCATTTACAATAATTTGCATTCAGAAAGTATAATTTGATGATAGGAAACCAATGATAGAAACCACAGATGATAAAATCTTGGAGAAATAGGATAAAGATAGTTATTATAAAAGTTTTAATTTGGTGAATATTCTGTTGACAAATGGGTTGGCCAGAGTATACAGACACACGGTGCTTGGGGACCATTGCGAGCGATTCTCAAAATATTATATTTTCAAAAGTTCTCAGTACTTTGGGGTCTCAAAGTAACAAATTGGAAATCCAATAATCATCAAATTGAAAATTTTAAAAACCGACTTCAACTGATTTGTCCAAGATCCCCGATTTGTTTCCATCATTGGTTTCCTATCATCAAAACTTACTTTCTGAATACAAATGCTTGTAAACGAATTAAAATTACCAAAGCGCCATACATGTTAGTACCTATAACATTTGAAGAGATCCCTCGATTTCTCCAAGATCCCATCTCCAGAACCCAACTTCGTGCCAACGGGACCATCTCGGGGTTATACACGTTCGATTAGAAAAAAAATCAAATCGGTTCACGATTCTTGGAGATATCGGGTAACATATATACAATAAAAAAAAATCTGTCGAATTGAGAACTTCCTTTTCTAAAGTCGGTTAAAAATAACACCGACCAATGTAGTCTGATCCAATATTAATCCTTTCAAATGACGTTCAATCTGAGATTAATTCCGTATTAGAATCCAATCGGAGTGGATAGTAACGCAGTTGGAATAAGTTTATAATTTAAAGCATCACTCGGCCTACAATGGGCTCAATTTAAAGTTTTGGGCCCATGACGTGTTCGAACTTGACGATTTGATCTCAGTATCGATTTTTTAACCCTTCTCACATGTGCAGGTCAGCCAAAATGCCATTCTGCAATCGTATAAGATAAGTAATAAATTAATGAGAAGCTGAGAGCGTAGCGAATGGATTTGCATATTTGGGTTTTCAATATATGTCACTTGAAATGACATTGCAGTAGATTTACCGTGAAAATCGTGATTCTCGATCATCTGTTCACGTTGCTCTAATGAACCCATAATGGGTTTGACCGAGACAGATGCCCTAAAAACGCATTTCGTTGTTTGCAGTATCCGGCAGTGAAAGCGATAATTTTTAGTTCTCTCAAGCTTGTAAATAACTGAGACGTCACAGAAACGCATGCTCATCAGCTGATCTCTGACCTACTATGCTATTCTCTTATTCACGTCATGAGCACCCAATGAGAGGCAAATATGACGTGATCGGCGACCAATCACATGCTCGTCATCCGTTCTAGCACCAATAAAGATCAAACCAAACTAGAATCCCATACTTACCACCACGCAGCACTACCCTATTTGTGTGTGTGGTATGCATGTTGTAGCATATGCAAATGGTATATTAGATTGCATACCGCTTGCGTGGCGTGCAAGCGCGTGTTATCAGCAAACGGTTTGCCATCTATTATTCGATTTACATACGCTATACAACAAACGCGCATTTGCTGCACATGCATTTGGTGTGTCTCAGGCTTAACACAACTTAGGATGACCAGACTTAAGTTGCTATGCGAGCAAATGAGCTTAAAGTGTTGTCGAATTGAGAAACAATTCATTAAGTTGAAAACCCGGTCAGAATGGATAAATTTGCGTAGCAAACAGACGGGCGGAGTTTGGAACTTGGATGAACTAAGAAGTCGCATATTTAAGTAATAATTACTAGGGTTAATACAAAGGAAACTTAATCTTGAACACAGTTATAAATATTGCTTTAATTTAATTTAAACTATTATGATACATAAACCATCATCATCATCAGCCTATGATAGTCCACTGACGTAGGCCTCTCCTATTAAATATGCGTAAAACGCATTAGGAGGTAAATGCCCAATGCCCATAATCGCCACGCCGGTCAAGCGGATTGACGATCGCAGTAATGTGTCCACTATAATGACGCTGCTGCCCATCATCATTCCTTTATCAAATAATGATGAAGTCAAAGTCAAAGTCAAAATATTCTTTATTCAATTAGGCCCATCAACGAGCGCTTTTGAATCGTTAAACTAAATAACGAATGAGAAAAAAAAAAAAGATCAGTGTCACTTCAATCCCTTAGTCGACTCACCCGCAGGAGGAGTTGGGGTCTCCGTCGACGCAGGCTTGGAGGTCGGCGCAGACTCTACGCACATCTGCTAGCTCCGCCCTAGCACACTAACATAGCCGAAAGGTCATTGGATTGGGGCCACTAATTCTTTTGTGTCCCATTGGGTCTGCAGCTTGGCTGCCCGCTGAAGTGACGCAGTAGAATGCTCATAGCGATCCTGCGTCATCCCGTCAAAAGCGGAGATGGCACTCGTTGGGTTTTTAGACGGTAGTGGAGGTCAATACTCCGTAGTCCGTCATACCTGTCTCACGACAGGATGCGTAAAAGCATTTTCCCAACGTAAAAAAAGGAGGAGTTGGGGTGGTGATAAAATGTATTCTTACAGCCGTCACCACACGGCCAATATATACCATTAAAATATAATTAAACGGTTAACCGCTCGTATAGCTCACGGAAACATAATCGCGCGTAGTGAAATTCAGAGTGACATCTGGATCACGGAGCATCAATACATGAGTGTAACCATTTACTTATTTAACAGTATTTTTCAAAATATTTATTTTTAATATCACAATTTATGTACATGGATTAAATCTAACTAATCTACTTAACCTAACCTATGTCTAAGATTGGCCCTTCTGGTATTGTACCGAGGATGCTGGCGGCATTTTCTCGCTGTATCGCAATACATGATGCGTCACCAGCTCTTCGGTCTCTAGTTACATCAACCAGACGTTTCGCGACCTCAGCAAACAATTTGCGGCCCATGAACCTAAAGTTTCTACGCCAACCGGTACAAAATCGTACTCTTTGCCGAGGATCACATGCAATATACCACACAAAAAATACGAAAGTTCACCAAAATACTATACCAGAATGTCGTAAGGGATTTGAATAGGAAGCGGCTAGCATGTATTGCTTACTCCTTAAAGATGGTCAAAGGCGCCCAGCCTTATAACCACAGAATTAGATTTGGATAGAAGAAACAAGTTCATTCATTTGTATGGCGGCCGAGCTTGTCAGATTTTGTACTGAAGTTGTAACTTGCCTATGATTTTAAATATAATATTATGTCTCAGGCCCTTGAGTATTCATATTTTTTGTGTTGTTGCAATTGATATTACTTAAGGAGGCATTATTAATGTTTTTGTTCACTTCAACTTACAAAATTTGACGCCCGAAAGCTGCAAGCTGCGATTAAAGACGGACAACTCAGTAGATTTTACTGAGTTCATTTGACACGCTAAGTAAATATGTTTGCTTGATCTATGGTATATATGACATCTGTGCTTATAACAGATTGCATATACCCGAGAAATTCAACCAGTGTCCGCTAAGCTGTGGAGTGGCTGAGTGATTTAGGAATAGTTCGGGAAATATTATTTGATCGACTCTTATCTTACTTATGACCTTTTGTTTTGCATCATTAACAAATAGAAAAGTGTTAGACTGCTGATTGTCTAGTAAGTTGTAACGCAAAACAAAAGGTCGTAAGATAACAGTCGGTCAAATAATATTTCCCGAACTATATCAGGCGCGAAAGCTGAGGACTTAGGTTCAAATCCCATCTCCGGCGTTATTCATATTCATAATCATATTCATTTATTCATAAAAATAATTACACGTCAAAGTTACGTTGGTATACTTTTGGTATTTTTTCTACCGTCACCGGACATCTAATATTTAATAGTACATTGTGCGTCAAGGGAGGTAAGTACGGAATTACTAACAAGAGTGTTAGGAGGTTAGGCTTTTAATGATTCGAATAAGTATTCCGCTTTCCGACCGTGATGCATACAATGTGTTTCATCACACTTGCCGACAAAAAAATAAGTTTTAAGACAAATATTATTAAAAGACGTACTGACATTTCTATTAATCCCTAGGGAATTTCACTTTTCTATTACTGCACGTATTACTATTACGCATGCAAGCAATGGCGCGCTTAGACGGCAAGTGCGATGAAAATTCATGTACATAGTAGTGTTACTAATTAAAACATACAACTCAAAAAAACCTAAGATTAAAGTCATGAAAATTACAAATATAATTAATTGTGCATCAACTAACAAACAAGACTGATATTTAGTATAATAAATACTGAGAAAAATAAGTAATTATTGGTGAATTTAAAACGCGACCTCTATTATGACAATTCATCGGTACAATCGATCAAGAGACTAAACATTAACAAATAATTGGAAGCGATTACATATTCACGTCTCCCAATAAACATTGTATAAAATTGTATCAGACGAGATAAAAGTAAATACTTGTAATGTACTTATCCACATATTTACATAACACAATAAATGGGAACAACTCGTTCCAGGAACGATAAATCCCTAGGATGTATTTATTATGTGCTGCTGATATTTATCTAGACGCTGTATGTAATAAATGTAAATAAAATGTAACTTTGCCGAGATAATATATTATAACTACGTACTCAAGGGACTATAGGGTCTTTTTTAATAAAAGTGTTGATTCTTGGTTCGTTGTCAAAGTTCTCAAAAAAT
Source organism: Thaumatotibia leucotreta (assembly GCA_025490895.1). Lineage (NCBI taxonomy): Eukaryota > Metazoa > Arthropoda > Insecta > Lepidoptera > Tortricidae > Thaumatotibia > Thaumatotibia leucotreta. The sequence goes on from JALPQI010014660.1 coordinate 26,316, forward strand.
ACATGAATCAACTTTTTTCTGTCTATTATTGCCATTGTTACGGTCACGTTCGTTTTATGCAAATGTGTGCTACTAAAAGTATAATTTTCTCAAATAAAATAAAATTGCCATGACAACCATTAAGAAATACTATAACTTAAATATTAAGAGGCCTGTTTCAGAATCCCCGCTAATGAACAAAGAAACAAAGAACAGCTAAAGTTTATACGAGAGATATATATGAGATATTCAAACATGTCCTTAAAACTGTTATTACGATTCAATTTATTTAAAATATTATTTAAAATCTATGAAAACAACCATAATATTTGTGCAATTGTGCCACGCTGTGCAATATAGGTACATATACGTGCAACATCTTTGATAATTTTAAATAAAATATGAAGGGTCCATGGAAAAAACATGTCCAGTGTCTAAAAAAAATCAGGGCAAATTCACACCTTATTCTGTTAAATGTAAGTTGGTTTTTCCTTCTGTAATTTGAATTGACTAGACATGTTCTTTCCGTGGACCCTTCATATAGCCAATCAAAACTTTGATGGACCAATAATTTATAACTAGAGTGAAATAAACCAAAATTTTGATGGAAAAATGTAGTGTGTGGAAAGGAAATGAAAATGAAAAATGTTTATAATATTAAGTACACCTGTATTGGGATGCCCCGCTCTACTATGACTAACAGACTTTTGTATACAATTTTTTTTAGGGAACATACATATTTCTACTTTTATTGTTTTGCTTTATACAGGGTGGTCCAAACCTTGACGTCAAAAATTTTTTTTTAGGTTCCCTACGTCATGGGCTATCAGAATATACCCCATGTGTGTTAGCCGATTTTTTGTAGTTTTCGAGTTATGAATTTTTGAAAATTTTTTTTTTGAGAAATTCTGGAATGAAGAAATTTATTGATAAAAAAAAACTATTGGGTTTTTTTAATATTTTCTTTTTGTAAAAGTATTACTACAAATGAAACATTTCCTGACAAAAAAATTAGCGTCCTCACTTTGATACAAGTAGGATAAAAAATACCAAATTCAAAATTTTACGTTAAAAATGCATCAAAATAGCATTAATGTACGTAAATAAAAAAAATAAAACATATCCCAAGGATTTTTGGTAATGTAAAGACTGCCCTAGACCTTCAACCTTTGTAAAAGCAAAAAAAAAATTGATACTTAATAATAAGGATTTTTCGGGGTAGTCGGTCAAATAAACTTAAAAAAGCTTAAAATTTTAAAGTAGTAAAAAATGACTTGAATAACTACACAAATTGAGTTTTCATGGTATTTTCTGTCTTTGTTTATTGATAAGAACAACAAAACAGACGAAATTTCAATTTATTTTTAAATAAAAAATTTTGAAGTTTTTTTTAAGTTTATTTGACAGACTACTCCGAAAAATCCTCATTATTAAGTATCACTTTTTTTTTGCTTCTACGAAGGTTTAAGGTCTAGGGGAGTCTTTACATTACCAAAAATCCTTGGGATATGTTTTATTTTTTTTATTTACGTACATTAATGCTATTTTGATGCGTTTTTAGTGTAAAATTTTGAATTTGGTATTTTTTTATCCTACTTGTATCAAAGTGAGGACGCTAATGTTTTTGTCAGTAAATGCTTTATTTGTTGTTATACTTTTACAAAAAGAAACTAGTTAAAAAACCCAACAGTTTTCTTTTTATTAATAAATTTCTTCATTCCAGAATTTCTCAAAATAAAAATTTCAAAAATTCATAACTCGAAAACTACAAAAAATCGGCTAACATACATGGGGTATATTCTGATAGCTCATGACGTGAGGAATCTAAAAAAATTTTTTTGACGTCAAGGTTTGGACCACCCTGTATAAACGAATTGCTTACAATACCATTAATGATAATGTATTATTTATTACTTAACCAATGTTTTAGCTACTATATTAATAATAACACGTGTGTCTGCGTGTGTGTGTGGGTGTAGAAATGACATGAATATTTTCTACTACTTTATTTTCATTTAGAGCTATACAATTGTGGTTTAGGTTAAACAATGTACGCGTCTAGTTCTAGTATATAAATATCTTGAAAACGCCCTGCCTTTTACCGCAAACTCATAAATATCTGCGCCTTTCACTTAACATTGACTAAAGTAACTCGTAAAATGTTGTTTGGCCGTCTGATGGTTAAAGTTTATCATTTATTAAGTACTTTTGTAAGCACAAAAATACATTCTTGCTAAATACATTCGGTTCAGATGGAATTGTTCATAGAAAATAATGCAAGAAAGATTTTTCAAAATATTTGTAGTATAAGTCTTTATGAAATATATAGGATGCTGGCGGCATTTCCTCGCTGTATCGCAATACTGATGCTTTGTGCGAGGAAGTCGCCAGCTCTTCGGTCTTTAGTTACATCAACCAGACGTTTCGCGATTTCGGAAAACAATTTGCGTGCGCTGCGTGAAATCTATCTGGTTTTATTAAAATAGCCTTACCTATGTACATTTTTTAGCAATCGATCGATCCTATAATTTACCCAAATAAAACAGATTGGGACTTTAAAAATATTTCGCGCCGATTAGAGATATGGCTCGTCTTTGTTTTATATTTGTCTTCTTGTTGCAGAATTTATCTTGAGATGTATTAATTCCGTATCAACAGTGTTCGTCAAGTTAACTAAACCGAGCAAGTGCGAGTCGAGTCACTTGAACGCGATTACTCGCGCGAGTAGCTCGGGAGTTGGCATTATTATATTACATCGATTGACAACCACAATTAGAAAACCTGTCACCACTGTCAAAGTTGTTTATCAGAGCCGCCACTTTGTAACTTTTAATGTTAATGATACAAGTACTTAATTGTAAATACCTCTGAAGGTGGGTTTACACCAAACGAGCGAATGCTAATTTTATCCTCATTCTACGAAATTCATTTGTTACACTAAACGTAATTCGTCGAAATTCGTTGATTTCGTAGAGCGAGGGATACAATGAACATTCACTCGTTTGGTGTAAACCCACCTTGAGATGTGAAGAGTGAAGAGTCTTTGAAAGCTAGTCGCAAGAAAACATAAATTTATAAATACATTAATAAATAAAATGAGATGGCGCCACCTCCGAATTAGATCGCGCCAACGATGTGTCGACTTACAAACACCAGTACCGAGATGCAAATACGTGTATCGCACGACGTTTTTCGATACATAATTAAAGCCCTCCTAAGATTTCGACCTGACGTAAAATGAACCACTAGCGCGTAAAAAAAGCACTATCTGTACTGAATAAATAATTTTCCTAACTAGCGCAGAAAAGTAAACTTATCGCACGCTTCGCGTGCGTAAAATTCTCTTTTTAAAGCACTTGTTATGAAAAAAATCGTTCGGTACACGTGTAAAAACTTCTTTTTAACTCGGGTGTTTGTCGCCCTCGTTTCACTCGGGCTGGAGTCGAAAAAGTTTTTTTTATGCACTTGCATCGAAATGTACTAATGTTTACTTAGCTTTCATAGAAAGAAACGGGTATGTGGTTTCCCATAATTAGGAATTATACGTAGCAGTGGCAGTGTAATAAATAACTAAGTATTTAAATTTAATTATATTTACAAAGGGCATAATTACCTACATCGTCTAACATAATTATAATTAATGAAACGCATTGAATAGCCATGTAATTGAACGCTAACTTTGAATCAATTGCACATAACGTCATAACACTAAGTTAATCAAGATGGCGGGCGTCAAACGACGCAATCATGTCGCGATCAGCTGGGCTGTTCATTATTAGAACATGTTCAACTGAATGTCAATCAATTGTTCGGTTGAGATGGAATGCTTGTGGTAGTAGATAAATGCAATTGATAATAGATGTTACATGGTTAAAAGAACATAACAATAAAGGCTGGTGACATCTTGGCAAATCGACCTAATTCTCAAATATATCTCGCTCTGTACAACAACGTAGAAACACCTAGGTACTATGATAAATTAAATTATGTGAAAACAATGCGTTTTATTTTTATTCATTTCAGATATCATATTTCATAGACACATTTACTGCTTAAGACCTACAGAATCGATATTGAAATAGAAATAGTGTTACGCCGGTGGCATGATGAAAACTACAAATATGATTTTAGACACGTTAGAAGCGTTTTCAGCAGGCTGAAATGCGTTTTCAGGCCGTTTCAGAAGGTCCTCTTTCACATACTACAAAATCAAATATTCACCCCAGATACCGTCGTTTTCAGGCGCCTGAAACATGTTTTCAGGCCGTTCCAGGATACCCTCTATCGGATGGCGCAATAACCTGAAAACCCGTTTTCAGGCGTTTTCAGGACCGCTTTCGGGCCTCTCAAGTACAAATCGGTATATAGCTAAATTTCCCATAGGAGTGAAAGAGAAAGCACTATTAGATAGAGACAGCACGAGAGAATGTTCTGGAAGGATGTGAACGAGACAGCTATAGAGAGAACATTCTGGACGGGTGTGAAAGAGAAACCTGTAGAAAGAGACAGCGATACTCTAGAATGTTCGCGCACAGACCCACCGACCCGACCTAACTCGGGAACTTTCTGGAGTCGAATCATCTAGCACTTTGTAGATTCGAGTGGTATACAAGCGTATATAAACCCAGCATGTCCCGGCCAAGGAGTAGTTTCTATCGAGACTCGAGCACCATCCTCACTCTCTCTCCATCTGTCTTCCCTTTCAGATCTCTCTCAGATCGAACTTTGCCTTGCTGTTTAATATACAAATCTGGTTAAATTTGTTGTAATAGCTTAAACTTGCCTTTACCGCATCATCATCACCAAAATCATTTTCTCTCTCGCCATGCCCATGGCAAATGTTCCTTCAACAGCCTCTCAACACCGTCCCCAAATGACGGTGCAACGACCGTCCCACCCTTGTGGGATGCGACCCGGCCACAGCTGCAGTAGCGGAAACGCGGGAGCAGCCACACATACTCCAGGAGGAGTATCGTTTGTATATTCAGTTCAGTTCTATCGAGACAGCGAAGAGCTAACATTAAGAGCGAAGACTGCGAATCTACGGCGAGTTTGAGAGTGTAAAAGTGTACCAGTGTGAAGTGTCAGTGTGTGATTAGTGTTTTAGTTTAGTGTTTGTTCTTTTAACTAATAATTAAAGTATCAGTTTTAATTAGTGGCTTATTTATACATTTTCTATAGAAAACCCACTATTTTTTTTCTAATGTATGAATGCAGATATACTTTTTATCAAAATTGGTGACATAGTTCCTATGCTGAGCAATATATTTAAACTGTAAAAAGCATTAAGTATATTTGTTATTGTAAAAAAATGCAATAGATACATAAATACGTATTAAGGTAATGTCAATAAACTCAGTGGCCTTTGCATTTGAGGAATAAATACCATCGTTTAGTTCCCTGAACATACACTTTAATTGAGCTTACCATGGGACTGCGTCGAGTTGTCCATGACATATTTATTTAAACTGTTAAAATATCGACACGGTATCCCGGCCCCGTCGCGAAATTGAAGTCCAAGTGTGCACTCACCGTCTTTGTGCAACAGATGTTACTGCAATTGCTTGCACTGTTGTGCACACTAACGTGCCTTTGTGACGGTTTTAAACGTTAGCGACTGATGTACAGTCAATGGCAAAATAAGGTGTATATTATGTATAAAAATGCTAAAAACTGTTTATTTTATTTTATTTTCTTTATTGAGGAATAAAACAGACATAAACCAATAACATTATACGTGCAAGATAAACAACAATATTTATAGCTTATATCCTACGACAATTCCCACTAGGATTTTAAACAGGTTTTTGGATGGCATTGTTTTCGGAGCAAGTTCAACTAATCTACAAAAACTATTCTAGTATTCTTATTTAACTAAGAGCTACACATTTTTACAATGAAAGAGCTATGCTAACAAGTCATGCAACACGTACGTATTATAATTATAACAGTTGATTGATTTTTTTGTTTAGTACAATTTTCATGAAATCTTGACATGAGGTTCAGCTTTTGTCGGAATTTCGCTACAATTGTCGTGTTTTTCGTGACAATTGTAATATTAATTCGCAAAAAAGTAGTTATTGCTGCTGATTTATTAAAGTTTCTGCACTACATTTTATGTTGGTGGCAAACAAACGCACGGCCCTTCCGATGGTAAGCGGTAACTGTAGCCTATAGACGCCCCCGATTGGAAAAACAGTAAATTTACAATTGTAGCACTTGTCAATGTGGTGAAATTGGGCCCTGATAGCGACTGTAGACAGGCGGCAACTCAATTAGGTGTAGCAACTTTTTGACGTATGACGGACTACTTGGCATTTAATAAAATACTTTCCACCCTAGGCATGAAAACCCTCCTTTCCACCCGGCTATATAATATACCTATACTCATGAAACTTTCTAAAAAAAGAGAGATGAAAAAGTTGATTCAATTGCGAATAATTCGTAGTGAAAAGACAGTAATCCCATCATGTATAGCTATTTATGAACTCGATTACAACGGAAATATCAAGAAATATACGCAATAAAGCGTTTCGTAAAAGTAATGTGCCAAGCGTGATCCACATTTCCATGGGCATTCGCAAAGTAGGGCACGTTGTATACATCCAAGAACTATGGGAAATGTACGAAAAGTATCTTAAATACGGTATAGTCTGCCATTTCTAAGAATGAACTTTTGACAGTTAATCATGTATATTAATCATTATTAATATGACTCACTTTTTTTTCTCTCTTGATAATGTCAGACGATTCGAAAATGCTTATTAATAAGTTTACTTGAATAAAGAATAGTTTGACTTTGACCATTTTTTTCGATAGCCTTAACGTCAGAGATATAGGGGTCCTTTCTAAACTGTCAAAAGTTCAATTAGTTATATCCTGACGTTTCGGGCATGACGTTACACCCGTGGTCGCAGGCAGACACTATTTTGAACAACGAAACGTCAGGATATAATTAAACGTAAGTTTACGCAATTAAGACCCGTTTGTCTTTAAAATATGAGTGATAATCGTGAAACTTTAAATCAATATATGTATATTAAAATATGTCAAAAGTCAATTCTTAGAAATCTCGGACCATAGATAGGGTATTAAGGTTTAAAAAACAATTTATATTTTACCAAAGTTATAGCCAACCCGGGGAATCTTGATAGGTACCTATGACAGCTGTCAGTTTCATACAATATCTGTCAACAATGTCTCGTTTTGACAAGTAATGTATTGAACTGACAGCTGTCATAGGGATCAAGGTTCCCCGGGCCGTCTATAGTAATTCTGCATTCAAAGGTTTTCTAATAATTACTTGCCTCGTCTGAAAATCGACTCAAATATGGGAAAGAAAACACCTCTGTATATTATAATATCGCGAGTGCCGACTTCTGGCCGAAGGGCGTCGTGTTTCGGCAGTTCCAAGGCAATCTGCCGAATCCTACGCCAGATCAGACGACGCAACGGAGCCACATCGTTACGTCGCCTAAATCAAGCTAGTTTTAAGTTATACACAGTTCACAGTGACTTGGTTTTTACTGTAATGCTGTGAAACTTATTGGAATAAAAAATAAATAAATATTTAATAAAATTAATTCTATGTTATAGTTTGTACTTATGCTTGTGTTTTAAGCGCACTGAATCGTGAGCATACTGCTAAATAAATAAATAATTCTTAAGTATAAAGTAACACAATACATAAATAGACAAGAATTGGTAAAAATACCAAACTACTTTTATTCAATTGATTTTACAAACGAAATTCACCACTATTCCTGACACAGCAAGGTTTGAAATATAAACTAGACCGAGTGAACGAGTAGTTAAGGCATCAGCAGTGTTATTCACTAAGGAAACCGCCTTACTGTCAGCGCTGTGTCAGCGCTGTGTCAGCGCTGCGGCAGCATCGAGCCTAAAAATGGTATTCACTAATGTACTTTAAATGACACTAGTGCTATGCGACGAATGCGGCGTGAGCTGGAACTACACTGCGTCGAGAGTTTGACGTTTAATGTACGAACTTCGTATTCTCTAACGAAAAACAGCGACGAACTCGCCCACAACCTCGCTCACAGCCTCGATTCCTAATGTCAAATCAAACAGCTAGGATTTAAGACAAGGCTGTCTCGACGTCGAGCTCGTTGACGAACGCAGCGTCGAATGTGTGAATAAAAGAATAGCATAGCAGCTGCGACATCTGAATTATGTGGGTTCGAATCACACGAGGTGTGACTTAAGTGAACTAGGTATTTTTTCTTTATACAGGGTAGTTGGTCAGCGATCTCGAAGCTTTTAAGGACTTAAAAAGCTACAATCACTTTCAACGATAAATTACCATGCATTTTTTTGTGCCAACGATAATCAAATGGCGGCAATTTTAAAATTTCAAACAGACGAATACGGGTGCATGAGGTATTTCTGGAATTATACGTTTGTTATCGTATCGTATCTCGTTAGAGAGCTCATTAGATAAGCAAACTAATTAACCCAATTATTTGACTCAACTATTTCAACAACAAGGCCAAAAAAATTTTAAAAATGTAAAATGGTAACAAATTCACGTTCATTTTTCAATCAATTTCAATTTGCATGAAAAGTAGGTCGTTAAGATAGGTTTTTGGTGTTGTTATTTGTTAGTACAGGATGTTAGCTAAAAAATAACACCATAGTACCATAGTAGTGCTGCTTTTGTAAATATTTCCCTAAATAGTGACAGATTAAATCTTTACGAAGTTTAAATTAGGTGTTTAGTTCGCTATTTGGAAACTTTTGAAGGTAACTTTAATTTTCCTATTATAACTTAACTATTCAGCCGCTATTAAGTAGTTTTGACATATTAGTCTGAAGTTTGGAGCCTGATATTAGGGGCTTTTGGGGTTTCAACTTGGGGACTAGCGTAGGTAATCTAGCCGTAGACATATATACAAAACGTAATAGATCACTCACTGTTACAAAATTATCATGAGTTTCTTTAGCAAAGACATATCAAATTATTTTTATGTGATATTTCATTTCTGTTTTAAAATAGTCATCTTCTCTTCTTCTTATTCAGCCTTTCTCCGTCCACTGCAAAACATAGGCCTCCTCTAGTTAGGGTTGTAAATGTCGAAAAAAATCAAGTGTTTTTTTCGGAAATGTATGAATATTTCATTTTTTTCGGGTTTTTACAGAAATAATCAACCAACCAAAAGAACCAAAGAAACCAAAGTAAAAGGACTTAGTTTACCAGCGTAGGAGATGTGGTTCAAAAGGAGGATCGCGGCTGATTCCTTTGTCCAGCAGTGGACTTATAAAAGCTGAAGATGTGTCTGTGTGTGTGTGTGTGATCCTACAAAACGCGTGAATGTACCGAGAGCTAACTTTGACTACAAATAAATAAAATAGCTAGGTACATCTAATACAAATCGACCTAGTCCCACAATAAGCTCAATTAAGGCCTGTGATGTGGGTACCAAGCGACGATATAATTAGATAGATACTTAAATACATAGCCACAACCAAGCAAACATATTTCATAATAATGCCTCGCCAGGATTTGTATTATTTGGAAAAAAGATTAGGCCCAACAAGTGGATAGCTTTTCCGTGGTCTATTCACTATTATGTCTGTGTACCTATCTATAGATTAATGAAGTCTAAGTCAATACACTGCGCTCTGGGATCCGTGAATGTCACGTGACAACCTCTGGCATGCGTGGCAACTGGCCTACTACCGCAAAAATCGAAATTCGTAAATTTCGAGTATTTTTCTCTGTCACTCCAACGAAGGCGTCATTAGAGTGAGAGAGACAAAGTGCGGATGTCGAAGTTCGCGATAGGGCCGCTGGTCGAAAGGATACAGATTCGTCAATCATTAGTCCAAATCGTAGGCGCTGTTGTCCCAATTAGTTCTTGGCCCAAGTGCAGATATATCGGAGTGACTAGGGTTCTCATAAATATCTGAACAGCCCTCTATTGTCATTGTGTTAGAGTACGTGTATATGTTTATGAAAACCGTGGCCGTTCAGATATATATGATGGCGACTGTAGTAGTGATGTGGTTTCTTAGATCTGGATTAGGTTCAGGTGACCTTGATGTCTAGAAATTCGTGGATTTAATATGTAGGTCAAATTGAAACTAACTAGAAACACTGATAGCGAAGTTGTGGTTATATTATGGCAGTACAGTCAAGTGCAAAAATATGTATCGAAATAATCCTCTTATATATGTTACGACGTTCGTATTCCACAGAATTAAAATGCACTAGGACATGTTTTTGGGCATTTTTATATACACCATATTTTGCCTATGACTGTAGTAGTCAGTTCAACCGGTCGCCGTGGCCGAAATCATTCAGGAAGAGATGATGATGATGACACTGGTTACACACTAATAACTAGAAGTACAAATATTCATACCTAGTAATTTATTCATAATATTTTACATATTATTGGGATTACATTACATTAAGAGAATTATTGATACATTTGTCAAAATATTGAATTACAGATAATAAAATTCAATATTTGTAATATGCATATCAAAATAGTAAGTAATTCTTTACTTCCCA